>PVKS010008606.1:10482-67650 GCA_004027875.1 Aplodontia rufa | reverse complement strand
AAAAGGGAAGTCAGATCATAGCCCTCCCTGATTCTGTCACATATCAGTGGGGAAAAGCCTTGCAAGGCTGGCTGTGATCTCTCCCACTCCCTTTCCTGCACCTTTGCTCCTCCCTCACTCCTCTCCAGTCACATCAACCTCCTCCTCATTCTCAGGCTGCAATGTCCCCCTCACTTATTTATAGCTTCACTCAGATGCTATGTTTAGTGGCAGTTCCACTAAAATGTAGTTGAGGATTGTAACTTGAGTGTTAAGGACAGTACCTGGCGTGTAGTAGGCGTACAACCACTTACTTATTAAATGAATTAATATTTAAAGAAATGCATTTAGAGACAATAAACATTTGCCAGAGTCCTAGGCATAGCTACTAAGTGGGGATAGAGAAGAGATTAACAAAGCCGAAGGTCATTTCATATGCAGAAACAGCTTCCAAAGGTGAACACAGTTATCCTTGATTGAAACTTCCATGGAATTCTAACATACATGTTATTCAACAACATGTGTTGGCTACATGTTATGTTCCAAGCCCCCTTTCAAATGTTGGCTCTTGGCAATGAGCTCAATGGTCAAGAATCCTGCCTGAAATTTGTCTCCTAGTTGAGGAATTCAAACTAAATAAATAAATGAAGGTACCAGTGACAAATGTAAAACACAATGATATTATATTGAGTGGTATGAAGAGGGGGGTCCATTATAAATATGGTACCCTTTTGAAAAAAATTGTTTTTCAAAACAAAAACTAAATCCAAGTTCTGAATGAGAATAATACAATGATCGGCAACATGCTGGACAAACATCTTTCCAGACCAAAGGAATAGCTGGTGAAAGGTTTTGTTGTTGGAAAAGGCTTAGCACACTTGAGTAATGGAAGGCCAGACTAGTTGTGACATAATAAAAAGCAGTAGCATTGTATGGCATGATTTAGAGAGATAGGCAGAGGTTAATACATACATGGCCTCAGAAGCCAAAGTAAGGAAGCATTGCCTCATTTTTTTTTTCTGTTTTAAGCAAGAGAGTAACCTGACCTGACACTGAACATGGGTCATTATAGTTGTTGCCTGGCATGGTTTTTAGAGGACAGGAGAAGAAAAATATTTTAGAGGTTTGAGGTAACTGTGATGATGTCCTGAAGAAGGAATGAAACAATGGAGAGGGACAGAAGTAGATGAATTTAAGAGATAATTTGAAGTTTGAGTCCCAGAAATGCCTAATGAATGAAGGGAGATTAAAGCCCTAGGAAAACTCAAAGTAAGATCTTTGGATTTGGGATTGAGTTACTTCTGAATGGTGTTGCCAAGGTGGATTGTTTGTGGAAGACTTTTAGGTAGGAAAATCAAAAGTTCTGTTTTGACCGTGTAAGTATCAAGATGCCTACAAGAAGTTGTGCAGAGAAGTCAGATTGGCAGGTGAATTTATGAATCTAAGCTGATGCAGCAATTTGGGAAATAATCATTCTATAAATAGGAATTAAACCCATTCCAAGGACCTTCTTAGAAACAATAGTTAATATATTAAGCTAATTGATGGTGATTGAATGGATGTGAAGTCATGCAGAGCTCTTGAAAAGGAAAAATGAATGAGGGAAGAAGAAAACCTGCAGATGTGAAGTTTAAGAAGATGGGAGGGAAAGGTTTATTCAGCTGGATGTGGTGGAGTAGTCCACTGAGATGCAGATAGACAGCATCACTGTGTGTGGCAATATGGAAATAACTGGGGACCATGACAAGAGCAGTGGCACTGATGTGGTGGGCACAGAAATTTTATGGACAGAGACTCAATGTCTTGATGATATCACTGAAACAAACAAACAAACAAACAAATAACAATTGTTGAAATTGGCATCAATTAGTAAAATCCTTTACTTTATGTTTTCTTTATTGTCATTACACTGTTTTTTTCCCACTATGTTCTTCAATATCTGTACTCATAACTCTACCTAATCATATGTATTTGATTATAAAAAGACTGACTTTTAAAAATAAAAGTAAATCCTATGCATGTTTACTCATACACATTTAACCAGTTAGTTGAAAAAATTTAGAGTTATGAGGACAATTGTGTTTGAAAACACATCAGATTTCATTTGTTCATAGATTTACGGGGAGCTTCTTTTGGTTTTATTAGATTATAGTATCTATACGTACAGGGAATTTCAAATGGTTATTTTCAAAAATAATTTGAATTCATAATATCTGGAGGAATACTTATAATTCACCACTTCAATACTTGGCAGATGGTAAAACTCAGTAAATAATTTTGTCCTTCATAAACATTTTTTTTTTTATCAAGAGAGTAGTTTAAATCTCTTACCTGATATGGCTGGCTGGGTTCTTCTGCTTCCCACTGACAGAGACCATGGGCAGAGCATAAATAAAATGTATAGATATGCCCTGAGAAGCAAGTATTTATTGTTTAAACTTTCCATCTTCTAATGTCGAAAGCTAGAAATATTCAGGTTTCAAACTCATCACAGCAGGTGTTAAAAAGAGTGGAGAGAAAAACATCATACATTAATTCAGTCTATTGAATGTTTCTGACATACACAATATGGCCTGCTGTTTCAAATATATGTTATTTTTCTGCTTGTCATAGTTCACCTAGTTGGGAAGGTTTCTTTAAGTACTTCAGTTGAAAATACCAGCAATACACTTTCTGAAAGCTTCTCTGGGTTCTTAGGAACTTTATAATGATATTCGACACAGTCTATCTATAATAGGGACTTCAGAAACATAACTCATTTTCAGTCTTTGTCTTTTAAAGATCACAGCTTGAAGATGTTTGGAGCAAGTATAGCACAGCACAAAATGTTTTAGGGAAATAAGTTTTGTAGGTGGAAAAATACCCCTCCATCAGGGGGTTGATGACTGCCGTATACAAGCTAAATAAAATTGCCATTCATATCTCAGTTGTAAATATGTTATTTTTGTCAATGTGGTCATGTTTATAAGGTACTTTTATATATTTTAAGAACAAATGTCTTTCTAACACTGAATGAAGATATTAAGTATGAAATTATGTCATTAAACAGCACAAATTAAAGGGGAATGCACATGGTCTAATATTTTTCTAAGTATAATTTGCATGTGTAAGGATTTTGATATAAAATTTAATAAGTACTTTCCTTTTTCTGAAAATAGAACCTATGCTTTTAAACAGGAGAATGAGTTAATTCTAAAGGGCATAAGTACAAAAACAAAACTGTACTTAGTAAAGATGCATATGCAAAAAATAATTTGAGTTCCACATTTCCTTTCTTTCCCCCCTTTAATTTCTATAAATACTTTCTAAGAGATTTTTTTATAGAGCCCTATGTCCTCTCTATGGGGTTTGGTTTATATATGAAATTCAACAGGCAATGTGGGGCAATCTTGCCAGCAGAGTTGTATGAGTTTTATTGGGACCTATCATTGTTAACAACACCCCACACATCATGTCAAACATTACCGAAGAAAAGATAAAAATACAAAATATTCCAATGCATTTTCTTCTCTTCTTTCTTTTTTTATAAGAGAAAGAGGAATAGTGAGGGAGAGGGACAGTAAGAAAGAAAGAGAGAGAGAGAGAGAGGGAAGCAATTTTATTTAGATTTTCATCTGGTTTTCCTTTCTCCCACACTTTTTTTCTGGGGTTCAAACCTGTATTTTCATGCATGCCAGGCAAGCGTGATAACCAAGTGTGGTAACCTCTGAGCCACTGCTTTAGGCCCTCCACATGCACTTTCAACAAAATGTGACTCAAAAGGTTTCTGATCACACTTACATTACTTTTCATGGTCCCCCGCTACCTCCATCCAAACCTTTGCTTGTCTGTGTATTCCTCCCCTGATCTTCCTGTTGAAGTAGTCTAAGTAGTCCTAAATTCTGTTTTCTGTAAGAAGCAGTTCATGCACTCACATTGCCACATTGCTGTGTCTTTTTGAGGTGTTCTAGTAAAAAAAATGAAAAGTTATGATTAGCTTGTAAGCAATAATAGCAAGTCATTCATGAGTTTGCTCTAACATACTATTGAAACTGGTGATAAGGAATTTTGTACTAAGCAGAGTAAGTGATCATTTCTTACTGGAAAACCTAAAATGATATTTTTTTCTGATAATTTGAGTATCTACATGTTAAATCACATAATATTAATCTTCACTTTGTTTCTTTGAGAAAAGTTTTTCCTGTTGACATGCATTTACTAATGTTTTCCACTTAAAAATCATATCTATTGTTTGTGAGCCTGTGGCACCTAAGATCTACTGAATCAATTTTATTAATTTAACACAACTCTGTCAAATACAGTTTCATGGTTTCTTTTTTTTTTAGGAAGAAATAATAATCAACTTAGATTCTAACATTATCCAAAATATTCCTATTTCCACATGGAGAAAATGAAATGATAACTCAACCCTTTCATAAAAAGTGAGTGTTCAAAAAATCGTTTTTGTTCTGTGTTAGGGTGGCTTGAATATTAGGAATTTGTTATGAGGATCTTGCTGTTGGTAATTTTCCAGGGAAAATGGGAACTGAAGGTGCATGGAAAGTTTCCTTGTCTAGAAAGGATGCTTCAGCTCTCCCACTTAAAAAGCTATTTTCACCTTTTCTACTCTTTCTGATGGGTGCTTCTGCTCTTAACAGATTTACAGAAAAGAGCTGTCCCCATGTACATGAGAAAATGAAATAATTTAACAAAACAAACACAATGTGGGTGCTTCTCTATTTCTGTTTTGTTTTCCATGTTCCAACAACTGACCTTTTGAAAAAAACATAACACAAACAGCAGCAAGCCAGTCTACTTAGGTTTTATGGCCACCAACAACTTCCTCTGGCATGATTCCATCTTAGAGTAGTCTTTATGGTAAAATTTCTTTATCCCCATACTGCTTTCCAGAGTGGTTGTGCCAATTTACAATCCCACCTACAATGGATAAGGTACCCTTTCCCCACATCCTTGACAATATTTATTGCTGTTTGGATTCCTGATAATTGCCATTCTGACTACAGTGAGATGAAATTATAGTGTAGTTTTAATTTGTTTTTACTTGCTAGAAATGTTGAACATTTTTTCATATACTTATTTACCATTTGTTTTTCTTCATTTGAGAAGTATCTGTTTAGTTCTTTTACCCATTTATTGATTGGATTACTTGTGTTTTTGGTTTTAATATTTTTGTGTTCTTTGTAAATCCTGGATATTAATGCCGTAAGGAGCAGGTGGCAAAGATTTTATCCCATTCTATGTGTTCTCTCTTCATGTTCTAATTGTTTCCTTTCCTGTGAGAAAGCTTTTAAATTTGATGTCATCCCATTTAGTGATTTTTACTTCTTGTGTTTTGGGAGTTTTGTTAAGGAAGTCACTTCCTGAGCCAGCAACATTAGAGTGTTGGGCCTATATTTTCTTCTAGTCTGTTTAGAATTTCTGGCCTAATTTCTAGGTCTTTGATCCACTTTTGGGTGAGTTTTGTGCAGGGGAGGAATAGGGATTGCGTTTCATTCTACAATATATAGATTTTCAGTTTTCCCAGCACTATTTCTTAAAGAAACTATCTTTTCTCCTAGTTATGTTTTTGGCTCTTTTGTCAATATGAGATAATCATATTGATGTGGGTTTGTCTCACTGTCCTCTATTCTATTCCATTGGTCTTATGTCTGTTTTGGTGCCAGTACTATCCTGTTTTTGTCACCAGAGCTCTGTAGTATAATTTAAAGTCCATTCTGATAAGCAATATAGAGATTTCTAAAAAACAAAAACAAAAAAATCCAACCAACCAACCAAACAAACAAACAAACAAAAAAACTAGGAAAGCATCCACTGTTTGACCCAGCTATCTCATTCCTGGTATATATGCAAAGGACCTAAAATCAGCATACTACAGTGATGTAGCCACATCAATGTTTACAGCAGCACAATTCACAATAGGTAAACTATGGAACAAACAAAGGTGCCTTTCAACAGATGAATGGTAAAAGAAAATAAGGTATGTATGCACAAGGGAGTATTACTCATATACAAGGAAGAATGACTTATGGCATCCTTCAGTAAATGAAGGGAACTCGAGGCTATCATGCTAAGTGAAATAAGCCAGTCTCAAAAGTTAAAAGTTGAATGTTCTCTCTCATACATGGAAGCTAACCCAAAATAAGGAAAAGATCAGAGAATGAAAAAAGGGAAGGAAACAGAGGAAGAAGGGATGAAATAGAATCAGACTTAACTTTCCTATGTACATATATGAATATACCATAGTGAATCTCATCAGCATGTTCATCAACAAGTCACTGAATTAGAAAAAAAAAAACTATTAGTGAATAATAGAATGATCAGTAGAGAGAAGAGAGGGGGGAAGACAAATACTGGAAATGGAATTGAAATAAGTTATACACTTAACTTTAATATTTATGTCATTTATTATCCTATCATCATATATATCTAAAAGGAACAGGTGGGTGTAAAGAAGAGAGGGGAAGGGGCAATACTTGGGGATCGCATTAGAACTGGTTATACTACATGCTTTTATAATTATGCCATTTAAAATTTTATTGTTATGTATAACTAAAAAGTACAGGGGGAGAGAGGAAGGAAGGGGAAAGGAAATACCGAGGATTGAATTTGAACAAGTTATACTCCATGCTTTTGTAACTATTTTATGGTATACTCTAACAGCATGTATGTCTAATGAAGAACCAATAAAAATTTTGGTTATCTAAGATGTAATCATGATGGAAATTGCATTTTCTTTCCCCTTTGTTAAGCAAATAAACAAAAATATTAGTTTGCTTCTTTAATACTGAATAAAGTCTTATTGTCATTCAGTTTAAATTTTTTTTTCTTTAAAGAGAAAGAGAGGGAGAGAGAGAGAAAGAGAGAAAGTCTATTTTTATTTATTTTTTAATCTAGCCTTTGTTTCTCTGACACTTGGTTGTGTATGTGGTGCTGGGGTTTGAACTTGGATCCTTATACATGCCAGGCAAGCATTCCAGTGGTTGAATCACCACTCCAGCCCTACAAAGTACTTTTTGGACTCACATCAATCTGGTGAAATGAGCCCAGGAGATGATATTATTTCTAGTGATAAAATTAAGATTTAATCCCCAAATTTTCATTATATTTAATGAAATCACACACCCCCCTACAGTAAACTATGGCTTGGTACCATGCAGTAAAGTACAAATAAAAGCACCAGGACTTTCCACTGCATATAACTCTTTAAGAGAGTTCATCATGACTTAAACAGTAGGCACAATGGTGAAAATCTGGTTAGAAGAAAGGTGTAGGTTATTTTAACTTTTTATCTTATGTTATTTCTTTCCATAGTCTGATCATGTTCTAAGACTGCAAGTCCATGGTGGTACTATGACTTGTCTGATACTGAATGAAAAATTTTCTCTCCATGTTTTTTCTATACTACAAAAACACCAATAGATTTGATTTGGTGGAGATGCTAATTTGGGAGAGAATAACTAACATTCTAAGGACTTGTGCTAATCAATTATGAGACTGATTTATATTTTTGAAGTGTTTTAATATATTGAGATTATTTGTCTTTTTCACTCCTTGAAAAATAAAGAATGTTGACAACAAGCTTTGTTGTGGATGAGATTTGCAAATTAAACATTGTTTGTTTCCTTTATATATGAGTTTAGGATATCTTATTTAGCTTTTGAAAACCCTGCATACCTAAGAGTGCTTTTTCAGTATCATTTTTCTCTTTCTTTTTTTCTTAATAATAAAAATGTCACATTGTGAAAGAAATCTATTACATTCAATTTGAAGAACAAGTATTAGGCAGATATATGGCAATCAGGAATGAGCTGAGAGCTTAGGGTTATTCTCTGTGGGAAAGGAGAGCTGAGTCCAGTACATCAGGGAGTCACACTGCAGTACATCTGCCTTGGTAAAGGAGGTGGATTTGATCTTAGGTAGGGGGGCAGGATGACAATGTGAAGAGCTTAGGTTTCAAAGTTTGATATGTCAGGCCATTAATTCTCAACTTGGTGATTTACAATCTGAGTGAGCATATGTGGGTCATTTAACTTCTCTAAGTGTACATACATGAAATTTTGAATAGGTCTTAGAGTCACACAATTTAAGAATCAAAACAATATAAAAATGATATAAAGTAAAAACTCTTGCTTTTACCACAACCCCATTTTGCCTTTCCATTTCATTTAAATCATACCTGTTTCTTTTAATAATTTGGACTTCCTAATGCAAATTAAAATTGAAATACTTTATTATTATTATTTCCCTATTGAATACTAAGTTTAGCAAGCCAAACTTGCAGATGTCAAAGTCTCATATTTTACTTACTGTGTCTTAGAAAATGTGACAGATTTGAGACTGAGGTGGAAGTTAGACTTCAGAAGCTAGTCCATAAACAGAGGCAGTCTTCCTCTGGTTCTTGTGAGATGCTGCTCTTGGATTCAGCCATGATGGTGAGGCAGTCCACGCAATCCAGATGGAGAGGAGTTGTGGTCTATGACCCTATGACTCTACCTAGGGTCTAGCTGACAGTGAGCACTCACTTGCCAGGGGTTTGAATGAGTCAAATTGAAAGTGCTTCTTTAGCACCTAATTCAGTGACATCATCTGTTGATGTGTGGAACAGCAATGACTTGTCCTGAGAGATGCCAAAACTGCAGATTTATGCAAAATATAATTGCTGTTTCTAGTCACTAAGTTTTCTTATAAGTTGTTAAAATACTAGAAAATTGCACAGATTTATGGTTTATTTTGCCATTTTTCTGTTGATGGAGACAGAGATTGTTTCTAATGAAAAATACTGCAGAGTATCCCCAGCGTACTTTATATCACTGTGGGTATACATATTTATAGGATAAAACTCCAGGAGTAGGATATATGGGCTAATAGATAAATACCATTTTCAATATTTCAAAAGATACTGTCAATTGTCTTTTATAAAGATGTTTTTAAAAAATTTCAGAGTAGAATTGAAAAGTAGAATCATTTTACATGAGTGCTATGATATTAAAATATATATACTAAATGATATAGTCCACTTTATAGCAGAAAACACAGTTCTGGGCTAGTAAACAGTGCTACTAGAGAAAATGATTCGCAACAAACTGCATATTTGAAAAATTCTCCTAAAAAAAAGACGTGAACATTTGATGTGAAGACATTGTTAGATTTTCACTTTATTCAGTAATGGTAAAACAGATCATTTGGGGGACATTTATTATGTATACTTTTAATCTTTACATCATCCCTACCACAAAAATTAAACAGTATTTTTTTCCAAAATGTCTTATTTCCTTTGGGAAAAGTAGTTTCTCCTATAATGAACTGATCTTGTTTTCATGTTGTTTTGTTAACTTCTGGAATAACAAGGGTTCTCCAAGGAAACAGAATCAATGACCCAGGGACCTCCAAAAAGGGTCTACCTCGCAGAAATTCTGTCATCTCCCAATAGTGCCACATACCTTTAACACATGGGCCCATGGGCCTTTGATATAGGAACATATAATCTGTGGCAATCGTAGATATGTGGGGGGTGGGAGAGGAGGGGATAGGAGGGAGCAGGGGAGAAGGAAGCAGTATAGGGAGGGATCTTGGGAGACAATCAACAATGTAGCATACCCTTTGCTCCCTGTGAATCCAAATAACACTTATGCAATAATTTAATTCTGTAAAATTCAAAATTTAAGCATTATATTGCTTGTAGAGGTGAAATATAGAAGAATCAAGACTGGTGTGTGGGTGATGTAGGGGTAATGCTGGTTTAAGAATATATGTGTATCATATTGTTACTTTATATGCATTTATGATTGTACAATAATTCAACTCCTTAATAAAAAATTTTAAAAAGCACATGGACCTTTGAATGACATTCAACATCCAAAACATAGCAGTACATACTTGAAATAATTGAAATCAGGGTCTTGAAAAGATATCTGCTCCCTTCTCCATGTTCATTGTAACATTATTCACAATAGTTGAGATATGGAAATGAGAAATGGAAACAGTAAATGTAGTATGTATATACGCTGGAATGTTGTTCAAATTTACAAAGAGAAAAAAATTATATCACTTGTAACAATGTAGATGAGCCTAGAGGATATTATGCAAAGTGAAAAAAAGTCACAGAAGGGCAAATATTGCATGAAGTTATATAAAATAGTTGAACTCATAACCTGAGATTAGAATGGTGGCTACCAGGGGTTGGAAAAAGGGTAAGGAGAGAATTTTTGTTCAATGGATATAAAGTATCATTTATGCATGATGAAAAAGTTGTATAGATTTTCTGTACAACATAGTACCTATGCTTAAGAGTGCAGTATGGTTTATTTTAAAATCCAAGAGGATAGATCTTAAGGGTTCTTACCACAAATAAATAAAACCACTAGACCATTTTTGGATATGATGCATATTTTTAGTTCTTTGATTGTGGTGATGGTATTATAAATGTGTGTATGTCTGAACTCATCAAAATTTACATATTGAATAGGTATAATCTTTGTATATCACTTATGCTTCCATGAAACTTAAAGAAACAAAAATGAACACATACATACAAACTTGGTGAAAAACTCCTCCAGTATGGATATATCAACGTTTAACACCTCAACTGGTGGTGGATAATAGGTTGCTTCTATTTTTTAACAATTATTATTAATGCTACAATGAGTATCTTTAAATAAATCTTTGTGCTAATTTAAAGTATTGCTGAAATTCTAATTCTAAAGATTGTGACCAGGATTTGAAGGGGGCATTTCTTTTTATCTTACATTTGGTGAATAACAGAGTTAAATAAGAACTATGCATTTGTTCATTCTAGGTTTATATGAAACAATGGGGATGCAATTCAGGCTTCAACTCAATATATTTTGCAGCAACATTTGATTATCATTAAAAGTAAGATAATTGCCTTGTTTTGATACAGAAAAAATAATACCATTTTCATGAATATTTAGAAAGATATTAGAATTATTTTCTTAAAATGAGATTTAATTGAGGCAATTAACAATGCTAGGTCTGAAAACTTAAATCATTTGCATACATGCAAATATTCACATTTGAAAACATTTATAGGAAAATATTGTTAGCTAATATTTTGGTGTTTATTCATAATTTCTATACTTTTATGTGAAAATTTTATGTGGAAAGTTTATTTTGAATCTGATAACAAAAACTAATGTTTGAAGGAAGGCAATTGTGTCTATCCAAGCACCAAATAAATTATTCAACAATTTCAAACAAAATAAAGGGAAAACATTCATAAAACTTTCCAATAGAGAACTTTAAGAAAACAGTGTAAATGGCCTAGGTAATATAGTAATTGCATTAACATAAAGCTAATAGTTCCATTTATTTAACAAGAAGAAGTAACAAGTGTGTAAATTTGTATAGTTTCTGAAAAATGCATATTCTAAATTTTTTGGACCAGATATTTCATTTCATCAATTCAATAAGAAATAATATGTGAAATTATTATAAAGAATTTTCCATTTAGTTTATAAATTGTATAAAGTAGCCAATACTAACCTCAATTTTTAGATAAGAAAGAGAATCTCAGTAAAATTAATCTATTTCCTATAGGTTGTAGAATTTGTTAAGGACAACGTACACAGGAAGCAAATCATTGGAATGTTAATTCTTTTTTAAAAGTAAATTTTATGGGCTGGAGTGGTGGCTCGGTGGTTATGGTGCTTGCCCAGCATGTGTTAAGTATGCGGGTTTGGACCCCAGCACCCCCGTGCACAACTGAATGTCAGAGCAACGAAAGCCATGTGAAATACTCAATAAAAATTGATTCTCTCTGTGTCTCCTTCTCTATCTCACTGTCCTTCTCTTTACAAAAAAAAAAGTCAATTTTATGTGCTGGAGAGGTGGTTCAGTGTAGAGCACTTGCCTGGTATGCACAAGGTCCCAGGTTTGTTCCCCAGCACTGCATGCAAAAATAAATAAAGGAAAAACAAAAATGAGAGGAAAAAAATTCACATACACTGACTTTAAAAAATCAATTTCATTTTTATTGATATAAAATATCATTCTTCTGCATGGCTGAGTAGTACTCCATTGTGTACATATCTCACATTTTCTTTATCCATTCATCCATTGAAGGGCACCTTGTCTGGTTCCACACTTGCTATTGTGAATTGTGCTGCTATGAACTTTGATGTGGCTGCATCACTGTAATATGCTGATTTTAGATCCTTTGGATATATCTCCAAATCACTTTCCAGAGTGGTTTGCAGCAGTTTGCAATCCCACCAACAATGTATGAGTGCATCCTTTTCCCCACATCCCCACCAAGATTCATTGTTTTTTGTGTTCTTGACAATTGCCACTCTAACTGGAGTGAGTTGAAATTTCAGTTGAGAAGTAGAAAAAACAGTCATGAAAGTCATTTGGCAAAAAAAGAGAATGAGGATAGCCAAAGCAATCCTTAGCAAGAAAAGCAAAGCAGGAGGTATCACAATACCAGCTTTTAAATTATACTATGGAGCTATAGTAACAAAAACAGCATGGTCCTGGCACCAAAACAGACATGGAGACCAATGGAAGAGAAGACACAGAGACAAATTCACACTGATACAGTTCCTTCGTACTTGACAAAGGAGCCCAAAGCAGAACTTGGAGAAAAGACAGTCTCTTCAACAAATGGTGTTGGGAAAACTGGCAGTCTATATGTAGTAGAGGGAAACTCAATCTCTCTCTCTCACTCTGCACAAAACTCACCTCAAAGTGGATCAAAGACTTAGGAATTAGACCAGAAACGCTGCACCTACTGAAAGAAAAGGCAGGCCCAACATGCCAATAAATTGTTCAGGAACTGACTTCCTAATCAAGACTCCCAAAGCACAAGAAGTAAAAATAAAAACAAATAGAGAGATGGCATCAATTTGAAGAACTCCTCACAGCAAAGGAAACAAAAGTGTGAAGAGGGAACTGAAAATATTTGAACGAATCATTGCCATCTGCATCTCGGGGCACTAAAATTTCAACATTTCAACAAAATATGTTAAAGCAAATCTTCATGTCATTTTGTCAAATGCGTTGTTAAATTCAAGAGGCATCCTGAAGGTCAGTTGTTTGGAGAATGATCAGAAAGATTCTAAGTAATTTTTAAAAAATTATTTGTTTATTGATGCATAGTATTCTTACCTAATGAAAGGGTTTGTTACGCATTCATACATGCACACGTTATGACAGTGTAATGTGGACCCATTCCTTATCCAGCATCCTCTCAAAGTCCTCTCCCCAGTCTCTTATCTCCACTGATCTCCCCCTGCTTACAAATGTATATATTCATAGATTTATAACTTTTTTTCATGAGAAAGATTCTAAGTAATTTTTTTGTCAAATTTGCAATCATCTTTTCTTTGCAGATAAAGTCTATACTAGTCATGATGAAAACAAACAACCCCCAAATCTCAGCAGATCAGAAAGTTCTTCTTTCAACAGCTAATGGAATTCTGACATCAGACACAATGCTTAGTTACAAAAGGAAAGTGTAAAAGACATAAGTGTGGGAGATGAATATAGCAGCAGTTTTCAGTGGTTAAGTATAGAGATCTTCACGTAAAATTGCTAACATAGAGATGGTATTTGGATGCAGGAAGACAAAGCAATTGCAACAAGTGCAGAAGCAAAAGTGAAACCAGAGAAGGACCATGCTGTTAGACAGAGGTTAACATGCATGCTAGAATTCCATGGAAGTTTCAATCAAGGACAACTGTGGTCACCTTTGGAAGCTGTTTCTGCATATGAAATGATATTTGGCTTTGTTAATCTCATCTCTATCCCCACTTGGTAGCTATGCCTAGGACTTTGGCAAATGTTTATTGTCTCTAAATGCATTTCTTTAAATATTAGTTCATTTAATAAGTAAGTGGTTGTAAACCTACTACACACCAAGCACTGTCCTTAACACTCAAGTTACAATCCTCAACTATATTTTAGTGGAATTGCCACTAAACATAGCATCTGAGTGAAGCTATAAATAAGTGAGGGGGACATTGCAGCTTGAGAATGAGTAGGATTGATTCTTTCTTTCTATCACACTCTCACTCATGCTCTCTTAAAACAAGCAAACAAACAAACAAACAAAAAATTGGAGACCTGCCATTAATGTGGGCAGCACAGTCCAGTAAGCTGGGGACCCAGATGGAACAGAAGCAATAGAAAGAGGAGCCACAGTGGAGATAGCTTCTTGAGTGGGTCTGTCTGGTGCTGGTGCCACCACTTACAGGCAATAGAGTCCAGTTCCTTCACTCTTCCTACATGGATTGTCACCAGTGATTCTCCAGGAAGTTTCCAGGCCTTCAGGGATTGCATGGTTTTTCCCTTTTGTTCTGCATCTCTTACTTCTTAGGCTTAACAGGTACTGGTTTCTCTGGCTTTCCAGTGTGCAGCCATTGTGGGACAAACATACTCCTGATTATGTAAGTCACTCTAATAAAATCTCCTTATAACCTCAAACATACATATAATTGTTAGCTCTGTTCCTCTATAGAATGCTGTCTACTATACAGCCATAACATACTAAACTGCTATTACAAAAAAGAAAAGAAAGAAAAAGAAAAAGAATGCAAACTCTTTCGGCCCTTCCTGTCAAAGAATAGGTGCATATAAATAGCCATCGGCAGGTAGTACTCTTTGTTTGAAAAAAAGGCATAATATTATCAATTGAATAACTGTAAGGATCTAATGAGCTAGAAAAAGTATATTTTATACCTCTAAGACACTAAATAATTTCCACATAATCAAAAAAACTGGAAAAGTAAAAAGAATAAAATAAAATCAGAGGGAGATCAGTAGAAGAAAGTGATTAGGGGATAGGAGGAGGGAGGAGGTATGTGGTTGGGAAGGATATTGACCAAATTATATTATTATATTATATATGAATATGTAGCAACAAATCCCATCATTATGTACAACTATAATGCACCATTAAAAATTGTGGGCAAAAAAGAGGAGAGGCTGGTTTTTGGTTAGTACTCAGTATTTACATTGAGCAACTATCAATATAATTACTATATCATAGATGGAAATACTTTATTAATGCAGGCCCTATAACTCATTATTGTATGAATCCTCATTATTATTTGTCAAGCAGTGTAAAAGTGTTCCTTTTTCTCTGCATCCTCTCCAGCATTTATTATTTGTATTCTTGACAACAGTCATTCTCATTTGTATGAAATGAAATATCAGAGTAGTTTTGATTTGCTTTTCCCTATTTGCTAACAGTGTTGAACACTCTTTCCTATATTTTTTGGCCATTTGTATTTCTTCTTTTGAGAAGTATCCATTTAATTAATTTGCCCATTTATTAATTAGGTGATTTGATTTTTGGTTCTAAAGCTTGTTAAGTTTTTGTTTCATTTTGAGTTGATTTTTGTACAGGGTGAGAATAAGGGTCTAGTTTCATTCTTTTACGTATGGATAACCAGTTTTCCCAGCACCATTTGTTTAAAAGGCTGTCTTTTGTTTAATGTATGTTTTTTGGCACCCTTGTCAAAAATCAGTTGACTGTAGATGTATGGGTCTATCTTTGTACCATTAATGTTTTATTGATTTAAGTTATCCAAAACATTAGGATATATTATGACATAATCACAAAAGCATGGAATATAATTTGCTCCAATTCAGTCTCAAGCACTTTTCCCCTTCCCATCCCTCCTGCTCCCCTTCCTGTATTCCACTGATACTTCTGAATTTTATTTATATATTTTTAAAATTATATTCTGTGTAGGGCTGGAGCAGTGGCTCAGCAGTTATGGCACTTGACCAGCATGCACAAGTACACGAGTTCAAACCCCAGCAACCATGTACACAACTAAGTGTCAGAGCAATGAAAGCCACGTGAAAAACTCAATAAAAATTGATTCTCTCTGTCTCTCACTGTCCCTCTCTCTTAAAAAAAAAGTACAATGAAATAAAATTATATTCTGTGCATACGTTGATGTAGAAAGTCAGTGTGCTATATTCACATTTGTACATAGAAAAGTTTGGTGAGATTCATTCCATTCTTCTTCCATTTTCCTATTTCTTCCCTCCCCCTCAATCCTTTCATTTAGTCTGCTGATCCTTTCTCTGTTTTGATGAAATTCCACTACCACCATTTCTCTCTCTCTCTCTCTCTCTCTCTCTCTGTGTCATCTCTCCTATACACATTACTGATTAGCTTTTGCATATTAGAGAGACATTCAACCTTTGAGTTTTGAAAACAGGCTTTTTTCACTTAGCATGATAGTCTCCAGTTCCATCCATTTACTAACAATTGCCATAATTTCATTCTTCTTTATGGCTGAGTAATACTCTAATGTGTATATATATCACATATTCTTTATCCATTCATCTGTTGAAGGAAACATAAGTTGTTTCCATCACTTAATTATTGTGAATTGTGCTATTATAAACATTGATGTGGATGTATCACTGTAGTCTACTGATTTTAAACATTTTGTGTATATATTGAGGAATGGGATGGTTGGGTCAAATGGTGATTCCATCGCTAGTTTTTTGAGAAATCTCCATACTGCTTTCCAGTGTGGTTGCACTAATTTATAATGTCAGTACCATGCAGTTTTTGGTACCATAGCTCTGTGTTATAATTTGAAGTCAGGTATTATGATGCTGCCAGTATTGATAGTTTGGTTTAGAATCGCTTTTTCTAATCTAGGATTTTTATTCTTCCAAATGAATTTTAGGACTATTTTTTTCTAGTTGTGTGAGGAATGTCATTGGCATTTTAATGGGGATTACATTGAATCTGTATTTTTTTGGTAATATGGCCATTTAAATAACATTGATTCTGCCCATCCTTGAACATGAGAGTGTCTTTCTATCTCCTGAGGACTTCTTCAATTTCTTTCTTAAATGTTCTGTAGTTTTAATTGTAGAGGTCTTTCATCTCCTAGATTAGATTTATTTCTAGCTTTTTTTTTTTGTTTTGTTTTGTTTTTGTTTTTGAGGCTACTGTGAATGGAATTGTTATCCTGATTTATTTCTTAGCAGGTTATTGTTGATATATAGGAAAGACATTGATTTTTGTATGTTGATTTTGTAACCTGCTATTTTGCTAAATTTTCATATTTGTTATAACAGTCTTTTGGTGGAGTTTTCTTGGATCTTCTAGACAGAGTATCCTCTCATCTGCAAACAATGATAATTTGACATCTTCCTTTCCTATTTTTATCACTTTTATTTACTTCTCTTGACTAATTGATTTGGCTAGAATTACTAGCACTATATTAAATAGGAGTGGTGAGAGAAAACATCCTTTTCTTGTCCCAGATTTTAAGGAAAGTGGTTTCAGGTTTTCTAAATTTACTATGAGGTTGGTTTTGATTTTTTCATATATAACTTTATGACGTGGAGGCAGGTTCTTTATATTCCAGGTTTTTTAAGTGCTTTTTTTGCTGAATTTTGTTCAAAGCCTTGCTTGCATCTAGTGAGGTGACTAAGTGATTTTTGTCCTTATTTCTATTTATGTGATGAATTATATTGTTGATTTGCATATGTTAAAACATACTTGCATCTCTAGAATAACACCAACTTGTTTGTGTTGTACAATCTTGTTTATATGTTGTTGAACATGATTTGCTAATATTTTATGAAGTAAGCTTGCATCTATGTTCATTAGGTATATTAGTCTATAGTTTTCTTTCCTTGATGTGTCCTTTTCCAGTTGTAGTATTAGTATGATCCTGCCTTCATAGAAGGGATTTATAAGTGTTCCATCATTTTACTTTTCATGGAATAATCTGAGGATTACTGGCATTGGTTCATTAAAGTTTTGGTAGAGGGGCTGGAGCAATAGCAAAGTGATTACAGCCTTTGCCTGGCATGTGCGAGTATGTGAGTTCGAACCCCAGCACCATGTACACAATGAAGCCTCAGAACAATGAAAGCCACATGAAAAACTAAATTAAAAAAATTAATTCTCTCTCTCTCTCTCTCACTGTCCCTCTCTCTTTAAAATAAAATGTTTAAAATTTTGGTAGAATTCAGATAACAATTCATGTGCTCTTAGGATTTTCTTTGTTAGAAGTACTTTTATTATCTTTTCTCTCATTAAAAGTGATCGGTCTATTTATGTTTTCTATGTGCTCTTGATTCAATTTAGTGAATTGTATAGAAATGTATCCATTTTTCCAGGTTTTTCAGTTTACTGGAGTAAAAGTTTTAAAAATAATCTCTACTGAGCCACTGTATTTCTTTGATGTCTGTCATGATTTCTCCTGGTTCTTCTCTTATTTTACTAATTTTGTTTCTCTTTTTACTTTCATTAGTTTGGTTAAGGGCTTACCAATACCTTTCAAAAGGATCAACTCTTTATTTCATTTATATTTGTATTTTTTATTATCAATTTCATTGATCTCAGCTCTGATCTTAATTACTTACTTCCTTCTACTGGTTTTGGAATTGGTTTACTCTTTGTTTTAAAGGTCTTGAGACGCATCATTGGGTTGT
This sequence comes from Aplodontia rufa, assembly GCA_004027875.1. Lineage (NCBI taxonomy): Eukaryota > Metazoa > Chordata > Mammalia > Rodentia > Aplodontiidae > Aplodontia > Aplodontia rufa. The sequence goes on along the minus strand of PVKS010008606.1, from coordinate 49,233 downwards.
TTATTTGGGATCTTTTATATTTTCTTATATAGGCACTCAAAGCTATAAACTTTCCTCTTAGAACTGCCTTCATAGGTTCTGGTATTTGAATCTAATTTTTTTTTTAATTTCTCCCTTGATTTCTTCTCTAACCCAAAAAAGTGTATTATACAATCATCTTGTGTTCATATAGTTTTCTTAGGATCATGTTGTATTAATTTCATTCCACTATGATCTGATAAGATGCAAGGAATTACACTATTTTTTTTTTTTTGCTAAGAGTTGCTTTTGTCCTAAAGAACAGTCTATTTTGGACAAGGCTCCATGAGCCATTGAGAAGAAAGTGTATTCAACTCTTGTTGCTTGAAGTATTCTATAGATTTTTGCTAGGTACATTTGATTTATACTATTTTTCAGGTCCAGAAAGTCTTTACCAAGTTTGTCTGGATGGTCTAATGGTGAGAGGGGTGTTTCAAAATTACCCAGTATTATTGTACTGGAGTCTATCTGAGACTTCAATTTGAGTAGTGTCTCTTTTATATAATTAGTTGTGTGCACATTTGGTGTGTATATATTTATTATTGTTAGATCTTCTTCTTGGATTGTTCCTTTTACCAATATGAAGTGACATTCTTTGCTTCTTCTGATTAAATTTGGTTTGAAATCTGCTTTGTCAGATATGAGAATAGCTATTCCTGTTTCTTTTGGTGTCCTATTCACATGGTATGTCAATTCTCATACTTAAACTTTAGCCTGTGGTTGTCTTTGCCTATAAGGTTGTTATATCTTGTTTTTAATCCATTCCCTATTCTATGTCTTTTAATTGGAGAGGTAAGATCATTTTCATTCAATGTTGTTATAGAGATATGTTTAATTCCATATATATATATATATGCATATGTTATACACACACACACACACACACACACACACACACACACACACATATGGTTTAATTTGGTCCTGTTTCTCAATTGCTTATCTATACTTCAAATGAGATCTGCTCATTTGTGAGCTCTGAGATTTGTTTTTGTTTTCTTCTGTGTGGAGTATTTCTTTAACTAAGTTTTGCAGTGCCAATTTAGTAATCATGAATTCTTTCAGCTTCTTTTTTTATCTTGCAAGGTTTTTTTTTCTGCCTCAATTTTGAAGGATAGCTTGGCTGGATATAACAGTCTTGGTTGATAGTTATTTTCTACCTGGAATTGGAACACATCTTCTTACCCCTTCTGGAATTTAGAATTTGTTCTGAGAAATCAGAGTTAATTCTGATTGAGGCTTTAAAAATTCTATCTTTTGATCTGTACGTTAGCTGTTTTAATTATGTTATTATGGAGAGGTTCTTTTTGGATCTTGTCTATTTGTGGTTCAGAATGGATCACGAATGTGGATGTTCATCTCATTCTGAAAGTTTCTGTTTCCCTGAAGAGGTTATCATTCCATTTAGCCTGCACCTTACAACATTCTTCAATGCAATGATACTTATATTTGCTGTCTTAATGTTGTTTCAGAGTTCTTGTGTTTTCTAATACAAAAACCTACTTTTTCCTTTACTTTAATGCTGTCTCAATGTTCAAGACTGACTGCTTTTTCTTCCAACTCTAGGATTCTATCTTCAGCATAGTCTACCCTATTAGACTTTCTACTGAACATTTTGATTTATTGTCTTTCCTTTGCAAGATTTCTGTTTGGTTCTTTTCAATATTTGTGTCTCCTTATTGAATTTCTCATTCATATCCTGTACTGACTTGTTTCATTCATTCAGTTGTTTTTCTGTGTTTTCTTGGAATTCATTGATCATTTTTATAGTGCTTCTTTTGAATTCTATTTATAATATTTCATCCAATTCAATACCTTTTTGGTTAGTTGCCTGTGAATTATGAACTTTAAGAGGTGTCCTATTAGCTTGATTTTAAATATTTCTTGAATTCCTCAGTTGGGTTTTATACATCTGTTCAGAGGGATTTCTCTTGTACTCTTCTGAGTGGGTCATTTTTGGACACAATCTTCTCTTGCCAAAGTGTCCTAGAGTGATCTAAATTGAGACTCTCTCATAGGTGTGCTATTCACGCCCTTTATATTAATTCTGTTTTTACTGTGGTAGTGAATGTCTCTATGCGGAACCTAGGGACCCACCCCTATCTATTTCTATATTGGGCATGATTATTAGTTTGGGTTTTTGTCTCTTATATTCTTTGTGTTAAAGTGTAGCTGAAGATTGGCTTTTGTTATTTTTTGTATAGATTAATTATCTTTTGTTTTATTTAGTTCAGCAGGAGTTTCTATGTCATGAGCTTGTAACGTAGCTGTGGGTTCTGGACACTTCAAAAAATAGGATGAAACAAACAATAGTAGCAACCAATGCAAACAATATACAGTATTAAAGTAAATACCCTGTTCTTACAATTGCATCTACAAGATTAACACAAAAAATGGGGAATGTTGGGGTCAGCAATTGTCAACAGTAAAAACAATAACTGTGAACTAGATCTGGTTTTAAGGAAAAAAGCAGGTTTCTACTATGTCATCCATAGTAGTAATAGATGGTAAAAATACAATTAATTAAAAAGCCAAAAATATGCAAAGAAGGTAGAAAAGAGTTTAAAATTTCAAAAAGTAAACACAGGAAATGCAGAACACATGTAGAGATGATAATTATAAAGATAGAGGAGAAAAAATAGTAGAAACAAAGTAAAGGCAGTAAGGGAGAACTATAGAATTTGGCTGTTAGTGGGTAAGGAAAGAGAGAAAGAAACAAACGATAACAGTAACAGAACCCCCAAATGTATAAAAAAAATCCCTAACCCTCAAAAGACAAGGCAAGGAAAAATAGCTTCATTTTAAAAATGCTAAAAATAAGAAAAAAAAGAAACAGATATGTACAAACATATATATGTCCCTGAACCAATTAGCATAATTAGCATAGCAAGAACTCACATCCCACACCCCCCATAAACACACACACACACACACACACACACACACACACACACACACACACAGAAGAAGAAGGAGGAGGAGAAGAAGGAAAAGGAAAGAAAGAGATTATTTTCTTTTTGTTTTATAGGGGAAGGGAGGGGACAGTGGGAATTGATTCTAGTTATGTTTAACCACTGAGCCACATCCACAGCATTTTTTATATTTTATTTTGAGACAGGTTCTTGTTAAATTGTTTAGGGCCTCACTGAATTACTGTGGATGGCTTTGAACTAGTAAACCTCCTGCCTCAACCTCTTGAGTTACTGGGATTGCAGGCATATGCCACCGTAAGAAACAGATTCTTTTTTTTTTTTTTAAGCGAGAAGGACACAGAGAGAGGGCACGTGAGAGAGAATCAATTTTTATTGTGTTTTTCTCATGACTTTCGTTGCTCTGACACTTAGTTGTGTACGTGGGTACGTGGGTACTTGGGTTTGAACCATGTATTTACGCATGCCGGGCAAGTGCTGTAACTGCCAAGCCACCGCTCCAGCCCCAAGAAAGAGATTCTCAATGAAAAATGAACAAATCGTCTCTATTGAAGTAGTCAAAATAGTCAATAAGATTTGATGGTCATCTATTGTATGGTGAAATTATAGAGGAGACGTGAACTTGGGGAATGGATGAAGTGGGTAGATCCTGGTTTAGGATGGACCTTAACTTACTGTCTCAGTATGTCAATATCCATGTATGCAACAACAATTCCTTCCAATATGTAAGTCTATGTCAAACTAATAAAAAAAGAAAAGACTGGATGGTCACCGTCTATGTCCAACTGTCTTTACATTTCTTCTTGAGCAATGTATGGAGAGAGAGCAAAGGCTGAGAATTATTAACCCCTTCCTTTTTTTGTGTGTTTTGCTCTGAGCTGTCAGTTGGAATGCTTAAGATTGAAGCTGGTTGAAATAAGTATCCACTTCCCTTTATACCAGCATAGGTAGAAAGGAGTGGGAAGACTGTCAGTTGGAGTTTTTTCTGCACAAACCAAATTGGTTCATTCCCAAGGTGGGGCTGCTACAGAGTTCTAGGAAGTGAGTTCCAGTGGGTGGAGCTTAGTTCTAATCAGGCCTCAGGGCTTTTGTTGGTGGTATTTGCTCTGGAAAGATTAGATCAAGACACTTCTGGGGCCTGGAAGTTGCCTATCTCTGTCAGGGGTCTGGATTCTCAAAGAATTGAACTTGTGGAGCTACCCATGAACATGATCTTTTCAGGCTTAGTCCTGAGTGTATTCATACCCGAGTCCTCAGATTCCCACTCAGCCTCAGCTGGTCATGTGAGCCACTAGACTCAAAAGAGAAATGATTTGGGCTCCTCTTTGCTTTTCTGACTTGGATCCCCTGGGTACAATCTTCTCTGTGTCTGCTTCACATATGTTCTGTTAGGTACATCCTAAGCAAAACCGTCGGTGCTTGCCAGGACAGTGTGGCAGTGTTTGCTGTGCTCTCCTTGCTCCCACAGCAGCAGCTGCTGAAGGGCCACTTCAAGATGACTCCTGCCTTAGCTCTCCATGACCAGCTGAGAAACACAAGAGTACTTTTCATGCACAAGCGCACAGTGCAGCCTCTGGATCAGCTAAGCTCAGTCTGCCTTTCTGATCTCACATTTTTTTCTGTACCTACTCTTTCTTTCATTCTGTGTCCTCCCTCCCTCTGTAGCGAACCAGCACTGCCAGTGCAGGAACCAGCTCAGCTCCTATGTTCTCTTTCTTCTTTGTTCAATGTACCCAAATTTTTGATTCTCTAAAACACTTGACTGTTCAATATTGCATTTTAGTAAAATCCTTCCTTCACCACCTCTCTGAGAAAAGTATTCCTGTTTCTTGAATTCTGAACACAGAGCAACTAAAAAAGCAGCCTTCCTTCCTCTAAATCACTCTTTTTGAATCCACTAGTGACTTTATTTTCTGCCAAATTGCTTAGCAACATGAAGAGTCTCAAATCATGGAGGGCGCTGTGATTGGCAGAAAATGATCCTCTGGAGATGTTCGTGTCCTAATTTCCAGAATCTTTAAATATATTAGGTTATATGACAAAGATTAAGTTTGAAGATGTTATTAATCCTGCTAATCAGATAACTTTATGATGACTTTTTGGCTTATGTAGGCTAGTTCAATGCAATCACAGTAGTCCTTAAAAGTAGAAGAAGGGCCAGGGGATAGGAGGAGGAAGGGGGGAGATTTCTGGAGGGGATATTGGCCAAATTAGATCATGTGTGTGTTATGTAATGTGTATGTATGAATATGTAACAACTAATACCATCAATATGTACAACTTTAATGCACCAATAAAAATGTGAACTTTTTAAAAGAATAAGGTAGAAAAGGATACACACAAGAAAATGTGACTATGAAAAAGTGGCTAGAGAGATGCAACATTGTTGATTTTGAAAATGGAAGAAGGGGACCATGAATGAAGAAATGTGCTTCTAGGAGAAATGAAGCTTCTAAAATATTAAAGAAAATTTAAAAAATGAATTATCCTTTAGATTCTATGTAAAGGAATATTGTCCTCTGGTGCACCTTGATTTTAGCCCATGAGATCTGTGCTGGACTTCCAAACTGCAAGGACTGGAAAATAATAAATTTGTGTCATTTTAAGACATTAAGTTTGCAGTAATTTATTGTAGCAGCAATAAAAAACTAAAGATATCCTCTCAGTTCTAATAAATGGACTTCTGATTTCTCTTGAGTAACAAGTACTTCAAACATACTGAATGCTAGGTTGTAAGGGAAGGAAAACAAAAAAGACTTCAGGCCATTGTGACCGCCATCCCTTACTTCCCAGATCCATGTATCCTGGCTTTGGATAAATAGTGCTGTATAATGCTTCCTGTTCAATGGCTGAAGTTCTCAGTGCTCTTCCCTTGCTGACAAGTAAGATACTTCAACAGGCCATTTCATCACTCCAGCTACTTCTTGTTTTGGTCCACATATAAAACCATTGCCACACTTTCATCACTGTAAAGTAAATTCCTTGGTTAGAGGTAGCACTAGAGTATCAAGGAATTGTGTAAATCTGAAAATGGTGGTTATCATAACATTTGTGGGCATAGAAGGTGGGTGTAAATATGTATTTGTTCCCTTGGAAACAAACCAAGGAGCTCTCCCTTGTGGAAGGTGTTCTATGTAATTAACATACAGTTGATTTTTACCTGAATATTTCCATAACAAAAATTTAGTAGTGTCCTTTATATTTGGTAGTTTTAGTTCTGAAACATCTAAACCAGAGCTTTTATCCCTTCTTTATGCCCAGTGCTTATCCTCAGACCTATATGTTAATTTTGTTACTGAGGAATAAATATGTTATATGTGAATATAATTTTATAATCACCACTTTATGTCATGTTATGGTTTTGCTATTAGGTGCTCCCTCATAGCTATATGTGAGAAAATCCAAGAAAGTTTACAGGTGAATTGATTCAGTTATAGGCATCTTAATCTATGGGGGCATAGAGCTCACATTGAAGCATGGTAGAGTGTAGAGTCCACATTGAAGCAAACTGATTGCCATGAGTGACTCCATTTTGTATTTTGGCTCCATCTTGTACTTGGGAATGTTTTTCTAAAGATAGATCTTATAAGGTAACAAAGTATAAAATAACATGTGCTGTACTAGCAAACTTTTATCAGTTTTGCAAACTGAACATTACAATAGAACAATGACATCCAGAAGGGAGGTTGGTAGTTAGCAGAAGAAAAACATCTTGCATTTTTAGAGTTAAAGTTACTGCTTGCGGGCACAGCGCATGGTGCTGATGATTATCTTAATAAAAGCATGAGGAGTCTGGCTGCTGGGTGTTCAGCTCACTGACTGTTTAAAGGACTCCGTGAGTTATGGCTATCTGATTTCATTGAGTTAGGGCTACCTCATTTCATTGTGTCATTTTGTATCAGTTGCTCTGGCAATAGGGATTAGCATGTGGCTGGAGGAGGTGTGTCCAGGCATATGCCTTTGGTTTTTTCTTTCGTATATGGAGAGGTGAGCTCTGTTTCTGCTTCTGGTGGCCAGATCCTCAACTACTTTCCTCCACCACCTCCTTGCAAGGAGTTCTATCTTGCCTCAGGCCCCAAGGAGTGAGTGACAGAAAACATGCCATCATACTCATCATGAAATATTCTTCTATACAAATCCTTGGCCAATAGGTTAAATGCTTCCTTAAGTGTAGATTGATACTTCAAGGCATGTTCTTCATTCTGGTAAAAAACAACAAAGTATCCTAAAGAAAAATTTTTCTTTTGGGAACCTACTCTTTCATTGCTGTATTTCATAGACACCCTATCTAGGGAGCTAATGTAACAACTATTAATTTCTTGCTGGCTCTATATCACCACATAGTGTTTGCATTCCTGGTTATTTCCTGTGTGCTAGGAAACTCTCAGGGTTTTCCCTGTACTTTTCTTCCTCTGTTCCAGAAAACTCCCCATGTGTTCATAAGAACTAAGTCCTTCTGGAGGAGTGAGAATCAGGCATTGTATGATGGAGTGCTATGTTGCACATTAATTGCTATGGATCAGTAACACTCAGTCCAGATGGAGAATTGAATAACAGTTGAGTCATGATCAAACATTAAGTTGCCACCACAAGCTGATTTTTAAATGGAGAATAGTTATGAACAAAATGCAGCATAACCACATTGTAAATCCTAATTGGGGTTTTTCAGAGGTTCCATCCACCAGACACTGTTCACACCATTAGGTCTGTTGGCTCATAAGCTATGCAACATCTAAACCAGAGCAACACCTAAGCAGGAGTTAAGGCAGCTAGTTCAAACAGTCAGCGCCAGTAGCAGAGCTTTCATTTTCTTATTTCTCCCAAGGGTAGAAGTCTAGAGGTTACATAGTAAAAGAATCAAAGACATTCCACTTCTACATTTTTGGCAGTTTGATGGACCCTTATAGTGGTCCTTTACCTCAGAGAAGGCTGTTGATTGTGGGATTTTCTAACTTCTGTTTGATAGAAGTTTGTATTTGTTAGACTATGTAATGACAGGGATCAGGAGAGTTGAAATTGAGATGAGGTATGACATTGAGAGTTTGTTGGTGTCACAGACATAAGAAGATGAGATATTTTTGAGAACAATAACAAAGTAGGATAACAAAGAAATTCCTAGGTCAAAAGCTGTGCTCAAACTGACAGGGATTTCAGTTGATTTACACCGCCTTTTGCTCAGCAAAAATTGTTATCACTAACTAATGACATCACTACCAATGGGCATCACCACCTAATTGTGATATTGATTTTTTCATCTCAATTTTTAGTGGTCAAAAGATATATTAATTGTCACCTCTATACTCTTTGAGTCTTTGATATTGACACAACCTGTGAACACTTCTGGAATGTAGTGTAGTCTTTCATCTACTTTGTTAATGATGTAGGTGAAGGATAGCTTTTTGGATATCCTTCTGGCCCTGTCCATAAAAAAAAAAAAAAGCCATTACTCAATTTGTTCAGGAACTAATGCGGTTATTAAATATGTCTATTCTCGCTGTGGATTCCTGGGGTAGTAATTAGAAGAAGATTTTTGAGTCTCAAGCATCATCTCTCACAATGTGTGTAAGCCCTAGCTCAGACCTGTGGCCCATGGTGGTTTTTTGTTTTCTCTGAATATTGGAATCAGTTTGGAGTTAATATCTAATGTCTCTTTAAAGGTCTTTTGCTATTTATAATTTCCCATAATGCTTAGTCATCTTAATAAAAAGCTGCAGGTTCCTATGGAGAAAACTTGCAAGAAGATTCAATGTATGTTGGAAGCTTGTTCATCAAATAAATATGATGTTTTTCATTAGAAGGGTCTGTGAACTAGGGAAAACCCTATGAGTTCCCACTACTGAATGTGAACTTAAATTTCTGCCACTAAATCTAGAATTTCTACACTAAGTTTTGTCAAGTAACACTGCATAGAATAGGTCATCTATCCAGTTACTTTGTTCTTCTATTTTTAGGACCATGATCAATAACCATTGCAATCATAATCCCATTGTTCAAGACATTTTGATTGCTACTTTTCCTCTGTTCTTGGTTAACCCTTCCACCTCTGATGGTAGCTACAGTTCTTTGGCATCCACCACTCTGGGATCTTATTATTTTAATTGGAATCAGGACAATTATTCTCACTGTGTATCCCAACATCAATGCCATTATCTCATCTGCTCTTCTGGAAAATATTTCTTAATGTTTTAGTGGAGTTAGTATCCTCTGGGTCCTTCATGGTATTGTGATTGGGAGCTGCTCCATAAGCTTTATATCATGCATTTTACTGAACCATTGGACTCCTTCCCCTCAGGTACCAGGGGAGTTCTGGAATCTCAAATAAGTACGGGCACCATTGAGTCCAAGTTTTAATTAACCAATTCAGTAGATTATTGACATTAGTGCCATGTTCTTGTACCAACACATTAAGTTCTGAACCCTAGGAGAATGTACTCATATAAATCTGTTCTAGTTTAATATTTTATCCTCCTTATTTTAATACCTTAGGAATATAATCCTGTATATGTTCTACAAAATTATATGCTTACAAATTAATGGGACAATGCTACTCTGTTCTACACATTTTGTCTTCAAAGAGCATATCCTGGGGTATGTGGTGGTGTGTTCTAATTCAATTTATGGGCCTAGAGCATGGAGTGGTAAGAAAGCCTCCTGAGAATATATATGACTTTAGAGACACATTTCCCAAGTGAAATTAGAGTATGATTTTCTTTCAGATAAGGGAGGAGGAGCTGCTTTTACTAGCTAGGATGTTTAATTCTTTAGCATGAGAAGCACTATAAATTAATTGATGTCTCAACTCTGTAACTCTTCTAATTAAAAACTGACTTTAATTCATTAGTGATATGTTCTTACTGGTAATAATATGTTCTTTTTAAGCTAATATAGTTTTTTTAAATTTTTTACCTGTGTCTTCATTTTTGAATTCATGACTTTCAATATAAACTTTTCTTTATTTACTTTTTAAAAAGTAATCAGAACAGCCTACTCAGCCTGTCTTATCATTACCAATATCACCACAGTGGCCATATATTGCAGCCAATAAATTGAACAATCATGATGTTAGAGTGTGCCAAAGATTGCCAGTGTCTCATTTCCCCCAGCAAATATTCACTGGGCACATGTATGACCAAATCCTAGAATTCCATTTTGATGGTAGATTCTCAGAATACTTCTGGTAACAATTAGTTTATTAGTTAGGAAAGAAATGACACCTTCAAAGAGGTAGCTAGAATTAAATGCAAGGATTATTTGGTCAAATGATACAAATGGTCATTTATAGAATGAATAAGTTACAGGGATCTAATGTGTAGCATGGGTAGTGAGAGATGTGTTAATCAATTTGACTGTGATAATCATTACACAATATGCACATATCAAATCATATTGCATACCATGGATGTATACAATATTTATTTGTCAATTAAATATTTTAAAAGAAAATACAGGGACTAATTACAATGGAGTAAGAAAGTTAAGGAAAGAAAGAACTGCCAAGAAAACAGGAACTAACAATATCTGAAATATTTTAGCAACCTCTATCTTGAAGAGCAAGGGTGGAAAGCAGTTATAAGAGCCTAATGTCTTGGGAGAGCAGTATCCAGATGAAATATATGATTAGTAAAGGAATTCTGCTCTTGTTATGCCTATGAATGTTTGGTCTACAGTTGAAGCATCCCAATCAGAGCTTACTAGAAGTCAGGAACAAGAAGAGCCCAGATGATACAGCACATTCTGTCCCAACCTCAAGTTAGAGAGGTTACACTGTGTCAGAAGTGAATGGTGAGGAGGGAACCAAAGAATAAACAGAATGCATAGTTCATTGAATTTAAGATGTCGTTGGATAGAAGACCAATTTTAGTTGTAGATGTATTAAAATTTGAAAAACTTAATGGAGTACAGTAATTAAGAAATAGATAAAAATGCAGAAAACAAAAAGTATTTTAGAAAGACAAGAAATAGAGGAGGCCCTTGAGGAAGTTATTTATTTTAATGGAACCTTAAATTTAGTACGTTTTCTGACAGTTGCAGCAAATTTAGTACTATAGTTTTAAGACAATAACAGGAAAAATTTCCATGAGTAATAAAAAGTTAATTATTTGATAAAATGAAGCAAACAAATTAATCTGGACTTTTTTTTTGAGGCCCATTTCATGAAGTATATATCCTATAAATCTTTGGTTTAAGGTATAATGATTCTAGTCCCAGTATAACTGAAATCTCTCAAACAGAAATTTGGACACAGAACCATTTTTAGAAGAAAAAGAATGACTCTAAGCAAGGCTAATGAAAAAATCTTAAACGTGATTTTTCATATTTTTGTACATTAAATTTGTTGGTTGGTTTCATTTTTAAGTCTAGCTGACAGTACAATTGGGAATCACTTATGATTTATCATCTTAGCATTTTCTTGTTTTTACTATTCTTCTATCAACATGGAGCATAAGCTAAAGTGAAAAAAAAAAGGAAAGTATAGCATGGCTTATTTTTGGATAAGGCATTATATAAAGTCCTTAAAAAATTAACAGCCAAAGGTATATTTGTAGATATTAAGTAATTTCCATACAGTTATTACATAAAAATTTACAACACTAATATGATTTATTTTAATAGAAATTAAGTAGTGGGTGAAGGGGATCTAAATTGAAATTTGATGAACTTCAAAATCCATACCTACTGAGAAAGTAGTTCAGATATTTACTTATAAAATTCATGAGTCATTATTAGTAAGAGAAAATATAATTTAGAGATATGGCACTTATCTTATATCACCAAGTACTGAATAGGAAAGATTCTTCCTTACTGGGAATAAATTTCCATATTCTTTAGCATGAAACAGAAAAGCACCCTTAGGAAGCAGTGTTGAAATCAAATAATAATTTCAAACTATAATGTCATTCCTTTAAAGAACAGACATTAGTTTTTAGAATTTAATTGCAATTTATCTTTTGAATTGCTGTTATTCCCTTTTTTCTGGTTACAAATAAATTAAGGCATAAAAAATTGACATGCAGTAACTGTTACTGATATCATTTGAACTGAATGGATTAAGAGACATTCCATTTTTGATGCCTGTTATAATAAGGGACCCTTCACATAGAATCTGCTTCTTCTACACTTCCTGTTGATGATATGTATTCTCCTTTCCTCTGTATATACTCTGTTTAGACTGCAGTTGTACCTAAACATGGGACACTATGGAGAACTATATCTTAATATAGTTCACCAGATATACTAAATTGTCCCTTCATAATAAGGTACAAAAAAATCAAGGGAACATGTAAGGAATATTAATCTTTGTAATATATAAATATTCCACATGCAGGAAAACGTATTCTTCCTACCCCCAATACATATCTATGGCTCCCCTAGATTATGTGTTGCTTCAGCTTTGGTGAATCAAGTATATAAGCTTGACCTATTTTGCTCTAACCTCCACAAATGAGGGAAAACATTTGACCCTTGATTCTCCAGGTTTAGCTAATTTAATTCAGCATAATTTCTTCCATTGCCATCCATTTACCTTTGAAGGCCATAATATCATTATTTATAATAGCTGAATAGAACTCCATATTATATAAATACCACAGCTTTTGGATCCATTCCTCCAGTGAAGTGCATCTGGGTTGATTCCATAATTTAGCTATTGTAAATTGAGCAGCTGTGTACATTGATTTCGCTCTGTTGCTGTAATGTGCTGATTCTAGCTCCTGTGGGGAAATCCCTAGAAGGGGGATAGCTGGGTTATATGGCACATCCTTCCCTAATTTTTTTGCAGAGTCTCCACACTGTTTTCCAGAGCATCTGTAACAGTCTGCAGTTACACCACCAGTGTGCTAGTCTTCCTATCTCCCCCAAACCCCTCTAGAATCTGTGATTATTTATATTCTTCATCTTTGCCAATCTGACTGGAGTGAGGTGAAATCTTAATGCAGACTTGATTTGCATTTCTCTGATTATTAGTGATTTAGAATACTTCTCTTGTATTCATTGGCTTGCTCATTTTCCTTTGTTGAGAAGCTTCTGTTAGGCTTTCTGGCCCATTTGTTGATTGAATTGCTTATGTTTTGAAATTAAGTGCTTTGAGTTCTTTGTAAATTGTGGATATTATTCCCCTGTTGGAGGAATCACACACCATGATTATCTCCCATTGTTTCAGTTCTCTCTTGACAAGTTTGACCAGTTTCTTGGCTGGACAAAAGCTTTTTAGTTTAATGGCATGCCACTCATTGATTCTTGACTTTAATTCTTTCAGTTTGGGAGTTTTGCTGAGAAAATCATTGCCTACTCTCATATGCTGGAGTATTGTTCTGAATTTTTCTTCTAGAAGTTATATGGTAGAAGGTTTAATTCCTATTTCCTTGACCCACTTCAACGTGATTTTTGTTCAAGGTGAGAGATAATGATCTAATTTCAACTTTTTCAAATGCCTGTCCAGTTTGTCTAGCACCATTTGTTGAATAGATTGTCATTCCTCCATGTTATATTTGACCCCATTTGTCAAATATGAGATGTTTAAAGATTTGTGGGCTTATTTCAGAGTCTTCTATTCTATTTCATTTGTCTTCATTCCAATTTTGACACTAATACCATGCTGCTTTATTACTGCAGCTCTATAGTATAATTTTAGATCTGGTATTGCAAAATCACCTGTTTTCCTTTCATGTTTAGTAATGTTTTGACTATTATGGGTTTCTTGTTATATAAATGAATTTGAGAATTGATTTTTCTGTATATGTAAAGAATGAAATCAGAGAAATGCAAATGAAAACTACATTAAGATATTACCTCATGCCAGTCAGATTGGCAAAAATGAAGACAATAAATAATAATAGATGCCCCAGAGGGGTTGTGGAGAGATAGACACACTAGCACACTATTGGTGGAGCTGCAGACTGGTACAGCCCCTCTGGAAAGCAGTGTGGAGAATCCTCAAAAAACTAGGGATGAACCCACCATACGATCCTGCTATTCCTCTCCTGGGTATTTTTCCAGGGGATTTATAATCAGCATATTGCAGTGATACAGCAATATCTATGTTCATAGAGGCTCAATTTACAATAGCTGAATTATGGAAACAACCCATATGTCCCTCACTGGATGAATGGATCCAAAAACTGTGGTACATATATACCATGGAATTTTACTCAGCAATTAGAAACAATGATAATGCAGCCTTTGAAGGTAAATGGATGGCTATGGAAGAAATTATGCTGAGTGAAATCAGCCATAACCCAGAGAACCAAGGGTCGAATGTCTTTACTCATCTGTGGAGGCTGGAGCTAGACCTTGGTCTTTGAGAAAGGAAGTCTAGTATCATGTTTTAAATCCAGATAAGGTGTAATGTTATACAACCTAATACATTTTTAGAGATGTTTTGGGAAGGGGAAGGGAGGGATAAGGGTGGGTAACTGGGAGGGGGGTCTTGGGCATAAATCTAATTTTCAGAATTAGATTTATAATAATATTATATTATTTTGTTAAAAATATATGCATATCATTTTGTTACTTTATATGCATTTATGATTGTACAATAACTCAATTTCTTAATAAAAATAAATTTAAAAAAGAATGACATTAGTATCTTTTTGGGGATTGTATTTGATCTGTGTAGTACTTTTGCAGAATGGTGACTTAAATTATTTTAATTCTGCCTAACCAAGAACATAGAATATTTTTCCATCTCCTCAGGTCTTCTTCAATTTCTTTCTTCAATGTTTGTTAAATTTCTTTGTAGAGGTCTTTTACTTCCCATGTTAGATTAATTCCCAAGTTTTTTTAAAATTTTCTTGAGGATATTGTGAATGGTACTGATTTTTTGATATTTTCTCCTGTCCTATTGTTAGCACATTGGAAAGCTATTGATTTATGTGTGTAGATTTTGTAGTCTGACATTTTGCTAAATCTGTTTATAAGCTCAAACTGTTTTCTGGTGGAATTTTTTGGTTCCAGATATAGGATAATGTCATCAGCAAAAACGGATAGTTTGACTTCCTCTCTTCCTATCCTTATCCCTTTGATTTCTTTCTCTTGACTGTTTGCTCCTGCTAAAGTCTCAAGGACTATGTTGAATACAATCGGTGAGAGCAGGCAAACTTGACTTGTTACTGAGTTTAGTGGAAATGCTTTCAGCTCTTTTTCATTTAGTATTATATTAGCTGTGGCTCATATAAGGCCTTTACATAGTTAAGTTACATTCCTTTTGTAGGGAGGGGGTAGGGAGGGGGAAGGGATCAGGAAGGATATCTAGCAGATTGGAGGGTGGGAGTATGGGGGAATCAACTCAGAAAGAGATCTCCGATCTCCATCAGAACTCCATTTTACACAGAGGTTCATTTTGGGGGGACATAGAACTATGGAGAACTATGGTGATCCCAAGGGGGGAACCATGGAATGGCATCAGTTTTGGCTAACTATGTGAATATACATTTGTTCTTGATTGTTTGATAATGATTCCCCCTCAACTCTAACTCCATATTCAACTAATAAAATAAAAAAAAAGATACATTTCTTTGATCCCTATCTTCTCCAGGGTTTTAATCATAAATGTGTGCTAGATTTTATCAAAAGCTTTCTCGAATTCAGTTGAGATGATTATGCAGTTTCTGTTATTAATTAAATTTTGGTTGAAATTTACTGTGTTCGATGTAAGTATAGCACCACCAGCTTGCTTTCTTGGGTCATAAGCTTGGTAGATTTTTTCCTTCCTTCCACCCTCAATCTGTGCATGTCTTTGGCTATAAGATGGGTCTCTTTATGTAGCATGTTGTTGGATTATGTTTTTTGATCCAATCTGCTAATCTGAGTATTTGGTGCATTTGCACTGACTATTCACATTCAGTGTTAGGATAGTTATGTGGTTGTGGTTCACAGTCACCATATTTTTTTTAGTGAATTCTGTGTTGTCTTGGTTGTCTTTTGATAGCACGTATTTCGATTGAATTTCCTCCCTTTGTGGGTTTTGAGGATCATTTGCTTGTTCTTCTATCTGGACTTTATCAAGATTTGTTTGAAATGCTGATTTTTCTGTTCATGAATGCTACAAGTTTGATCTTATCATTAAATATTCTTATTTCTCTTTCAAATTTGTAGCTGAGTTTTGCTGGTTGTAATATTGTTGGCTGCAGGTTGTGGTCATTCAGAGACTGAAATACGTCCTTCAAGATCTCTGCCTTCTTGGGTCTGAGTGGAAAAGTCAGATGCAATCCTTATTGGTTTGCCTCTGAATGTGATTTTTCTTTTCTCTCTTGCCACATTTAATATTCTTTCCTTGATTTTCCTGTTATACATTTGACTAAGATGTGCCTCAGTGAGCTTCTTTCTCTAATTTTTTTGAAAGAAAGAGAGAAAAAGTTAGAGAAAGAGAGAGAAAGGGAGAATCAATTTTATTTAGTTGTTCCTCTAGATTTTGTTGCTTTGACACTTAGTTGTTTATGTGGTGCTGAGGTTTGAACCCAGGTCCTCATGGCAAGTGCTGTTCCACTGAGCCACCATTCCCATCCTTTGAGATTCTCATTTGATTAGTCCTATTGGGTGTCTATATGCTTCCTGGATAAATATATCTGACTCTATTTTAATATGGGAAATTTTTCTTTACCTATTTCATTGAGAATTTTCTTTATGCCATTCATTTGTGTTTTGATTTCTTCTTGTATCTCAAATAATCTTGTGTTGTTTCTTCTGATTTCGTGCCTGACATTTTGAAAAATCTGCTCATGCTTTGTGAGGCTTCTTTCTGTGTACTCAAGCTTATTCAGCCTATCCTCATTGTTGGAAGTTCTTTCTTTAAGAGGTTAGGTTCTGTTTTCTACAGAAGTTAGTTTGTTATTAAATTCTTCCATCATTCCTCTGATGTGATTGACTGAAGATTTTAGCTCCATTACTCCATTTTTCAGTATGTCTATTTCTTTGATTGTGGAGTTTTTCATCTCTTGAGTTTTCTCACTTAGTCCCCTCATTAAATCTTCTTTTAGTTCATTGTTCCTTTTAGTAATAAGATTATTCATACTTTTCTCTATGTTTTCATCCTGCGCCTTGTCCGTAGGCTCCTTGGTTGGAGAGTTGAGGATTTGACATGAAACTTTTCTAGTTTAATTCCTCATTTTTGAAGAGCTTCTTTTGGATCTTTGAATTGAGATTCCCTGTGCAAGATGCTTCTTTCAGGTCAAAGGGTTGGGTCTGACACTACCTCTCTGATGACTACCTTTTTCCAGAAAGCTGCTTCTTCCTGGAACTTCATTCTGCTGCACCTTTTAGATCTAGATACCTGAGCAGGGAACTATAATGTATTGTGGATGTGGGGCAGCCCACTGGATTGTTGAAGCCCAGGGGCAAGATTGTGTTGCCATGTCCTGAGGTCTCAGAGGTGCAGGATGGCCTGGAAAGGACTGACTGCCTGCCACAATGGGACCTGGGACCGCTGGTGGTGAGGACAGGCCCAATATACGTGGATCTTGTAGGTATGTGCTATGACTGGGTGGCTCTGGGCAGGGGTCCTTGGGATGTCCTGGGCACCTGCCCATTTGGTCCCAGATTCCTGGGCCTGCATGGTCAAGTTAGTGTGTCAACTCAGGATGGGAGTACACCTCAGAGGTGCCCTAGGCACTTGCTCATGACTGACGGAGTCCTGAGCCTGTGATGTGTGGGCCCGGATGCCTCCAGGTGTGTATGGAGGTTTCTCCTTGGGATGTTTTTGGCCCATGGCAGTGGGTGCAGTGGCTCTGGGCCAGTAATTATTCTTTATATTAATGATTTTGTTGCAGGTTTGCAAAATAGGACTATTCTAACTTTTTATTTCTTATTCCTTTCTGAAACAAATGCTATAAAGAGAAACTTCATCTTTACCAACTATTTGATTTGTTTGCTCCAAAGTTTTATTATTAGAGAAAAGGATAAGTGCTTGATTATTTCCCTCAGTACACCCATTTTCAACAAAATTAGCTCTTCTTCTAGCATCTTTCTAAAGAGATCATTAAATGTATTTTAAAAATACACTTGTAAACTCATATTTAATTTATTTCAATCGACTGCAGTTCTTCTTTTTAAAGTTCAAATAACCACACCTTTAACCAGACGAACACTCCTTCATTTGACCCCTGAATCCTTCTGATGTAGCAACAGAAGTTTTAGAATGCTGACTTTTTCTATTATAATGTGATCCAGATGCACACACACACATACACAAACACACACACCCACTTTCTCTAATATACACATGCATACGTTTTTGTGTATGGGGGAAAGACATTTCTTACAATAATTTGGGTCCAAGGGCTTCTTATTATTCCTGGAGTTACTGTTTTTTTCTAGGCTTTTTCAGTGGATAATTTAAATACAATTAACTTTAAAAAAAATTAAAATGCAGTGTAAGTTAATTTCATACTGACCTAATTCAAATTTTGATTACTATTTTTATTTGAATTAAACAATTTTTATTTCTGTTAAACGATAAATTTTGTTATCTCATGATACATTGAAAAACATCTGTATCAACTTTTTGTATAAATATACTTTTGATAAGTATCATTTATATATATGTGTGTGTGAGTATATATACATGTATGTGTGTGTGTGTGTTTGTGTGTATGTATGTAATTTTGCTGATCATCTTCAGATTCGAAGAAATGGTGGAACTAGTGCTTATTCTTCTGAAATTTCCTGGCAGAAAGATAGAAACAAATTTCTAGGAAGTGATTTGATCTATGATGCCTCCTTGTTGGAGCACTGAGCCTTAATTATCCTTGGTAATATTATAGAAGTCACTATGATTTTGGACCACTAAGATGAAAAATTCAGAGCAAGAACAGCTTTTGAGACTTATGTAGCTCATGACTCTGGAGTTACCTGTGATTCATAAATATAAAATTTCAATTTTACCAACTGTTTGTTAAAATTACTCTGTGTGTCAGCTAGTTAAGTTTATATGTCTTTGTTATTAAATCAATAAAAAGAATAAACTAACCCACATGTAGGAAAATGCTAAGAATAGAATCTAACCCCTTTTGCATAAGAAAAGAGTTAGGGGAAGTTGACCTTGATGTCCATGGAAAAATTGTGAAGGAGTCGTTAATGTACACAACCTGTGTAATGAGTTATATAACATTGGGAAGACTGATTCTGGTTCAGAAGTTGAAACAAGTAAAATATTTCTTTAAATGTGATGTTAAATATTATGGTGAAAAACTATATTTTTTTAAAAATGTGAAGTGAAATTTTTTTCCTTCAACTAATTCTCAAGGCATAGCTTTATTTTTCAATGCTGTATACATTGGAACTCACAAATCTAGGCAAGATGTTTCAATCAGGCATTCCAGGCCCATTATCTTGATGTTTCTTTTGGGGTGGTTTTGAATTAGCAATTAAACAACCAGAGAGAATGATTGCTGCTTAATCCTGGAGCCTATCATTATAAAATTAGCAATCTGTCTCACTGCTTTACTATTAAGCATTCTGTTTTATTTTCTGAGAGTGAAAATGAAAATCACAAGTGTACCAGACAGTACTTTCTTGTCCTTTACATTTTGTTTTCTATTCATGGGAAATAATAAGTGATTTGGCAAAACCTAACTCAATTTTGACTTCCTGGTAATTAAACATTTAGTCTTTAATTAAGAGTTTTTGTTAGAACGGTTTCTTTATGCCTGACTGTCTTCATAAGGCTGCAGATAAACCTTTAGAAGAACTATATGACTGTAGCAGGAAAGCAGAAGTATAAACATTAAATGAATGGCTCTGTTGTTTTTACTGACTTTTCTTTCAACATTACTTTCTCAAGTCAACTGAAGAAATAGGGTTACAGATTTTTCTTTGTAAAGGGATGGTTGCTACAGCTTCAATAATTACATAGGTAAACAAATATATTTTGAAAAATTTATTTTAGTGATATTAGTAAAAGATTATTTCCCCTGATAATAAAACATATTGATGTTTAAAATTATAAATCATTCCTATTACAAGTCCAGTCCTAAATACCACCATGAAGTCCTTCTCAAATGCTCTTCTAATACATCAGATGTCATAATTTAAAATTAATATTTAAAGTAATTACACAGAAGTCTTATGAGAATGAATAATAATGGCATTCCTGGGATAGAAATAGAAATAGGAAAGATTTTATTAAAAAAGTGCCAAATGTCTGTAACTTGTCTCAAAATTGAGCTTTCATTTGACATTTAGGTCCATAACCTTTGGTGGACAAACTTTTGGCTTGATGCTTACCACCACTGTAAGCTATAAATTTCTAAGAATGACTGACCATGGGAAAATTAAACTCATTTAAATAAACATGCTTAATTTTTAATTGCTTCCCTTTGTATCATCTATTTT
Organism: Aplodontia rufa; assembly: GCA_004027875.1. Lineage (NCBI taxonomy): Eukaryota > Metazoa > Chordata > Mammalia > Rodentia > Aplodontiidae > Aplodontia > Aplodontia rufa. The sequence goes on along the minus strand of PVKS010008606.1, from coordinate 28,960 downwards.
GAAAGCATGTTAATTAGCTTTATTTAATTATTCCACAATGGATACATACATTAAAATATTGTTCTACCTATAAATGCATAGTTATCACTTATTGTCAAATAAAATTTAAAATAAATTATAATAAAGAACAAGGTAAAATAAAGAATATTGCTTCTAACCTGAGTTATGTCATTAACTTTTAGGACTTAAAATTTTTTTTAATTGAGTGTGATTAATCCATTTTATCAGAAATGTGCTACTGTTAAACATTTAATTTAAGAACTAGTTCATCCATTTCTTTATTTCTCCATTATTAATACTTTAGAGAGCTTGAAAATGAAACTTTCTATAAATTTCTAAATAGTATGTGGGGATTTGAAGGTACAGTTCAAAAGTAGAAAGTTTGCCTAGCATGTACAAGGTCCTAGGTTGTCACACACACACACACACACACACACACACACACACACGCAAAGAGAGAGAGAGAGGGATAGTCTAAATAGATTGCATGCATAGACCAGAAGCATCGTGGAAAAATCAGTATGATTTAGTAAGATGGTTGGAGACAAAGGTACAACTAGGGCACTATGTGAGGGACCAGTTTAGGGGTCTTGTAAAGCCAAGGAATAGAGTTTAACTGAAAGTGGAGATAATTCAGTTAAATACTTGAATATGTTTGAGTAAGGGCAATGGAATACATTAGGGTTATAGAGAAAGAAATAGAAGCTGATATCCTGTAAAGAAGAAATCAGTGAGTTCTGGAAAGGAAAGTCCAGGTATGATTTATCACAAAAAGAAAACAAGAAAACAAAATTCTATTTATAATAGCACCAAAAAGTATTCAGGAATAATTTTAACCAAATAGTATAAATGTGTGCGTAAACTGAAACCTATAAAATATTGAAAGCAGAAATTGAAGAAGACACAAATAAGTAGAAAGATAGCTTGTTTTCACCAATTGGAAGAAATAAACTTGCTAAAATGTTCATGCTGCTCAATATGATCCAACATATAACAATGCAATTCCTATCAGAATCCCAGGAACAATTTTCACAGAAATAGAAAAAAAATTATTCTAAAATGCATATGGAAAGACAAAAGACCCCAAATAGCCAAAGTTGTCTTGAGAAAAAAGGAACAAGTCTGGGGCATCACACGCTCTGATCTCAAAATCTACTACAAAACTATACTAATTAAAGCAGAATGGTACTAGCATAAAATCAGAAGCATAGGCAAGTGGAATAAAAGAGAGTGATAAAAACTAAATCTTCCCATTTATAGTCAACAAAAGTGGCCAGGACACACAATGAAGAAAATACATCTTATCAATAAATGGTTCTGAAAAAACTCGGCATGAAGAGGAATGAAATTGAACTCTCATTTCACCTCTCATTTGAAAAAAAGCAACTAAAATGAATTAAAGATTTAAACATAAGACCTGAAAGTGACTACTAGAAGAAAATTAGAGAAAAACTCCACACCCTTGGATTAGGCAAATAGTTTTTGGATGTCACCCCCTAGGTATAGTTAAAAAAAAAAAGATAAATGTGATGGTATCAAAGTAAAGCAGCAAAGGAAACTACAGAGTGAACACACAATCTGGGAATGAGGAAAATACTTGCAAACCACACATGTGATAAAGGGTTAATATTCAAAATATTTGAGAAACTGTAACAATCCAATAGAAAAAAAACCCAATTAGTCTCATTAAGCATTTTTAATGTGTGATATTTAATGTAAAGTACCAGAATAGACATTTTTCAAAATAAAACATATGAATGATCAACAGTAATTTGAAACAGTGTTCAACATGACTATTCATTAGGGAAATGCAAATCAAAGCCCTCAATGAGATATCATCTGGCACCGTTAGGATGACTGTCTTAAAGACATGATGTAAGTGTCGGCAAGGATGGGAGGAAAAGATAAACGTTGTATAATGCTGATGAAAACATAAATTAGAAGAGTCATTACGGCAAATACTATAGAGAGTCCTCCAAAAACTGAAGATAGAACTACCAAACGATCTAACAATTCCACTTCTGGATGTATAGCCAAGTGATGTATAATCCATATGTCAGAGAGATAGCTGAACTACCATGACCATTTCAGCATTCACAATGACCAAGCTACGGAAAAACTGTATTTTTTCAAAGAACCTATTAATAAAGAAAATGTGGGAGGGTGTGTATGTATCATAGAATCTTTTCATCCTTTACAAAAGGAGAAGGAAATCCTGTCAAGGGTAAAAATGTTAAATGAACAGAACATTATGTTCAGAACATTATGTTAAATGAAGTAAGCCAGACAGAGAAAGATCTCACTTTAAGATGCAGCGTACAGAATGGTAGTTAGTAGGGACTGGGGATTGATTGTTGATCAAAGGACAAAAAATTCCAGTTAGGAGAAATAAGTTTAGAAGATCTGTTCAAAACTGAGAGTGTAGTTAAAAATAATGTGTTGTATACATGAAAATTCCTTATAATAGATTTAAATGTTTTCAACAACAAAAAAGCTATATGAGATATGTTAGCTGTCTTGATTTAGGTATTCTACAGCATATATTAAAATATTATATTTTATGCCACAAATACAAGTGATTTTATCAATTAATAATAAATTAATTTTAACTAATTTATGAAAAATTACAAATTACAAACAAACTGTCCAAAAACTTTTCCAAGCAAACAAAAGAAGTAGCTAAGTTTCATATATAACAAAACCATGCCCACATTAAAGCCAAAATACCATAGCAAGGGTTTTGTTTGGATTTTGTTTAAGAGACCAAGAGTCTATGCTCCAAATTTACATTCCCTGCTATTTTGTAGAGGCTCTGATTTTCAACTATTTGTAATTCATTAGAGTGAGAGGCAGAACAAGTTTGGAAGAAGTAAAAAAGACAAATGGGAAATTATCATTGATACAAATGGTATTTTTGTGTTTCTTCGTTTTGGACTGGTAGAGTGGTTGAAGGGTAAGATGTGTTTGTGACATATATTCTTTATCTAGCACATTTAAACTCTCTGTAGAAGGCTGGCTTCAGGAAATAATATTTTCCAAGGAAGCAAAAGCCAGTGTTTGGAGTTAAAGGTGGCAACAGAAAACATCAGACCATTATCTTTCCTAAAAGTTTCCTCAGTCATGTGAAAGAATCCTGCTTTGCAGGCAGAAGCCTGCTATTCTTTAAACAGAAGACAACTTTGCATTTCACAGTTAGAGATTAAAAGCTTACCACAGAAATAAAAAAAATGAGAGTTAACATGGAAGTGAATGAATTGTTTCTCAAAGTATAAATGTATTTGAGTCTTTCCAAGGTTAACAAGATTTAGAAATTTGCCTGCATTTTGACACAAAAAGTTACTGATGAGGGCAAAGGAGAAGAAAGAGTTTGCAGAAAATTATGGCTTTACAAATTGCTTCATGCAGTTCTATTCATTTTCCTTGGTCAGTGATATTTACAAGCTATGTTTAGCACACAAATAAGTAAGATGAAAGCTGTTAAACTTACATCATCTGTCAAACTAGTAGATACTTTTAACCATGTTTAATTTATATAGAAGAGATATTTAACAGTATAAGAAGAAATCATAGAACTGTTTTGTAATGAATGAGGAATGATTCTTTGAAATTACTTTTCCCTCTTTGATATTGGAAATTGAACAGGAGCACTTAGTCACTGAATTATAGCCACAGCCCTTTTTTAAAAAAATATTTTGAGACAGGGTCTCCCCAAGTTTTTTAGGGTCTAAATTATTGAGGCTGGCTTTGAGGTTGTGATCCTCCTGTCTCAGCCTCCTGAGCCACTGGGATTACAGTCACCTGCTGAAATTACATTTTAATGTTTTTTTCCTCTTGTCTGATGTTCAAGGAAATGTGGTTTCTTTTATTTTGGTTTTCTATCATCTACAGATCTTTATGTATATAAACTTTAGTTTCTTTAACTCTTCTATGCCATACAGATCACTTTCTTATATTAGGGTTTGTTGCTGTAAATATTATTTGTTGTCCAAATTTATTCACTTCCTGGATTCTGATGACTCAAGGATGGATAGTTTTTCCACATATGTACAGATGCTGTGATATCTAAAAATATCACTGTCCCTCATCTAGTTTTAGATGAGGGACAGTGGGATTTTAGATAATAAAGAATTTACCTAAAAATTTATTTGAACTTATTTGTTTTCCCTAAATAGATAATAAATTTCAGTGGCTAGGCATTACTTATAGTTATGGAGGATTTTTAGTTCTTTTATAAAATAACTTGTTGATGCTCATCATATGTTCGCCATGGTATTATTTCAAAACATTAAACTCTTAGCGAATTAAGGCTGAACTTTAAAAGCAGAAAAATATACCATATAGTGTCCCTTACTGTATTTAGTAAGTGATATTGTATTTATTCTGTTGTATGAATTCAATTCAACTAAACCCTTCTGTCATGATAATGATTTTTTTTTAAGCTCATCAGAACTTTGTATATCCTGTGTGTTGGCACATTGTTTTCCTTGACCACTTCCTCTAAAAAACATCTACAAATGTTATCTACAAATTCATTTGATCCAAGATAATAAGGAAAGAAAATCCTTAAAAGTTATGTATTAAAGATCATGAATCCAGAGAGGATGACGAGAAAGCTTCAGGTCACTGTCTGCTCTATGGAAATCCATTTAGCCAGTAAGTTCCATGAGGTTTACTTGTATGACTGCCTAGGAGTAGGAAGGTGAAAAGAACAAAGTGCAGGCTGTTGCTCCATGTCAGAAGGTTAGCAGGGGACCTCTGCATAAAGCCTGACCAGAACTGACTACAACTTCTGTAAGAGTCAATAAAGAATAAGCACTCTGTGTAGGTCCTTATTGCATGGAGAAAAATGAAACCAGCCTCGAGACCATCTAATTACAAACTGACCCTCCAGAGGATCGATCTGTGGTCAAATCTAGACCCATCATGCTGACCATCAAAGACAAAAAGGAAATCTTGGGAGTTTTACAAGGGAAATGACAAGAAGTAACATTTAGGTGAACAGAATATTTCTCATCCTTAACAATGGTAGTCAGAATACTTCAATTAACACTATTTAAAATAAATCTTAATCTAGAAAGATATAATCAAGAAAGTGGCAGATAGCCATTTTTATATAAATCAAAACTGAGAGAGTTTGCAACTAAGAGTCTCTTATCAAAAGATGTTTTATAGGACAGACTCCGGAAGGCTAGAAAATAACCCCATGTGGAAGATCTGTGATTAAAGGAAACATTAGCAGACTAATGGATAAATATGGATAACTCTCAACAAAAAATGTGTCTATAAACAGAACAGCAATAATGTATGCTTTGTGAAGTAAGAAAAATACCTAAAATATGATGAATCAATATTGGAACACTAAAGTTAAATTACATTGCTTGTGAGGTTAAAAGTATAGTTTTACTTTGAAGAACTAAATTTGTTTTTAGCATTTTAGGTAAACACTAAAGAGATCTTCCAAATTCTCAGAAAAAAATAATAAAAATATAGTAATAATAAAAAAGAAAGAAAGATGTACACATTTTTTTTTAAAAAAAGGAGAAGGACAGAGAAAGAGAGAGTGAGAGAGAGAATCAATTTTTATTGAGTTTTTCACATCGCTTTCTTTGCTCTTACACTTAGTTGTGTACATGGGTGCTGGGGTTTGAACCTGCGTACTCACTCATGCCGGACAAGCGCCATAACCGCTGAGCCATCGCTCCAGCCCCAACACACATATTTTTATAATGTGCCAAATATTATGGTTCCTCTTCTTGCTGACAATCACACATCCCCACACCTGAGAGAGGGAGAGGTGAGGGGAAAGGGAGGTGTTTTTTGGAGAAAGGTTTGAACTTGATACTCAACCAACAATTAAGCAAATGAAATCAAGATTTCAGTGTCCAGAGTAGACAGTATTTACTTTAAAAGAATTTCAAACACATCTTTTTTCTTGTCTCTGTGTGCCATCAATTATATATGCACAAATTACTTATGGAGATGCATAGCATAAGAGGAACTTTGCCTACTACTTACACTGGTTTTGTAAATTTTGGGAAAGAAGTCCAAGGATTTCGAAGATAGATATGTGAATATGCAGGTATGGTTGGCATGCTGTATTTGAGGAATATTAGAATAAAGAACACGTTCCTCTATTTCACAAAAAAGTAGCATCATAATCATTGGAGAAAATTTTGAATTTAGTATAAATATGGCAAAAGTTTGTGATAAGAATGGTATAATTAATTCAATATACATTTAGTGAATGTTCATTATATTTCAGTATAGTTCTTGAAATTACAGAAAAGGTTAAGATTTGTAACTTTCTCCTGTGGAACCTATAGTCTAAAATAAAATGCACCTATGCAATCACATAGTTGTAATGTTAATAATTTATTTTATGTTCAACTTTAAAAATTTAGCTTATCCTCCAGATAAAAACATAAAAATCATCTAAGGGAGAGTCATCATATAGCAAAGGGACAAGATCTAATTTTTAATGTTACAATGGAACATTTTTCAATAGTATCACTCTCCATATGTCCAATTTCAGCATAATTTCAGGAAGAGCAATGCAGAGTGAAAAGTTTGTTATGTAATTATTTTCATAGTTACTTCTATAAATGATTTTATGCGATCTAAACTGACAATGCAAAATAGCAAAGAAAAAACTGAAAAAGGGAATGTACCTCTGCTTCTTGTTATGACTTCCCTTGAATTCTTTTCATGGCCTGAATCAATTAAATGAACTTCCCAATATTATATACCTGTAGGGCAATACTGAGCTAAATGAGGAATTGAATGGCTATTTTGGACCTTTGTCTTATTATTTTTTCAATCATAGCTTTCCAAAGACAACTCAGAAAAAAATACATTCTGCACTGAGCTGTTTATTTTTTTATCAGTGATTCCTTTACCAATTTTTTTCATCCATGAGTGGGTCATACAGTTACTCAGAAGAATTTTTATGAGAATAATTTGAAAAAATTCTTCAATGAGTTATATTTCAGATATTCTTTTTAAATGAACACTGATCAAAGTCTTTTTTGAAATATAGCAAATCTGTTAGTCTGTCTCCTAGACCTTAAATATTGATAACTTGAGTTTCTCTGGTGATTGGCAGATGTAGAGGAGGGAAGCAGGAGTTTGAAATGTGTATAAAGATAACACGGCATAAGAAAAATAGCTGTGGACTAAATTAAAAGGAGTCAATAACTCTGTCACTTACTATGTGTTTAACAAAGTCCTTTAATAATGTTAAACTCATAAATAAAACAGGGAAGTTTATCATGTTGGGTCTCAATAGAATTAGAAACCACACTCAAGTGGCTTAATTACAGAACTGTGGTCAGAGTTCAGGGAATCAACAAGAGATACTGATACATCCAGGACCTAAATACCATGAACACTGTTACTACCGGTAGGCCTGAAGATGCAAGGCAAAATTATGTGCCTGGAGCATGGTGAGAATGGAAGCCATGGAGGAGAGCTGAAGCCACAGAAGGACACCACTGTAGCAAGAATTATGGTTCTGACAGTGAGGGAGCTGGGAAAGGTATTTCCCTTCCTCTATCTTCTGGTTTCCTGTTCACTGCCCCCACTCCTTTGGCCCAATTCAACTAGAAGCCAGAAGGTAAAGGGGCTTAGGGAATATAGTCTACAGTGAGCATCCCTTTGGGTCACAGAAAACTGAAGAGAAAGGTGAAGCTTGAATATTGTGGAAGGATGTCTCTTACTCATGTTTGCTTCAAATTTTCAATGTGATTTTGCAAGTTAAATTTCTTTGTAAAAATTATAATAGTGCTGGCAAAGTCAGATGAGGTTCTAATACATTTTCCCAGCTTATAAACCCTCCACCATCATCAAAGAAAAGCTAGAGAGTCTGCCCTTTCTATTCTCCATAGACTGTTATACTGTTTTCCACTTCTTTTTTTTTTTTCATGGCTGCTCTTGAGATTTATTTTTAACACATTTTAACTGGATAAAAGTTTTGAATGTAAGAATGGAACATATTATACTGGAATTTGTGCCAGCAATTAGCCCCCACCTCAACCCAGAAATGAATCAAATATAAAGAGAAACTATTACAAAATATTAATCATCAACTATATCGTATTTTCTTCTTCTGATGCCATTGGAAAGCATGTTATCTTTTTATAAAACAACTTCATGATATTATCTTTTTACAGTCATTTTAGGTAAGATATAAATTTACCCAGCTTAGTATAGGTTTATATTTTATAAAAGTCAGTGAAGTGATGATGTAGGAAAAATGTTATTGCTACAGAAAATCTTTTAATGTCAGAATTTTCTCATGTCAGTCACTGACATGCTCCATTGCTTTTTTGCCAGATGTGTCATGACAACCTGCTAGATGCTCGCTTGAACCCTGATTAGTGTCTCCTCCCATCACAGCCATGTCCTTAGCTGTCTTGTAAGCAAGGTTGAGACCCAGTACATAATAGCACAGTGACTTTTGCATGGAGAATAAACAAGTCATTAGACTTTCACATTCTGTAATTGGCAAAAAAAGAGCTATTGTTTTATTTAAATTTCCATTTTTTGCAAGCAAAGGTATTCAAAATGTAGTTATTTTATAGTAAACCTTTCCCATTTTTATGCACTCCTATCCCCCCGAACCATATCCATGAGCTTAAATTCTGGACCTTAATCTGTGACCCGAATGCATATCCTAATTTCTCCACTAGTTTTCTAGAATCTTGATTTGGATGTTGCACTCTTATTACACATATTTGTTAAAATGCCTGAAGCTGTGAGTATAACCCCCAATTAGTGGTAGCATAAAAATTACTGTCTCAAATAATAAGAAATTCAGGGTAAAATGATTTCAGTGCTGATACAATAATTAAGAGAGATTATTAGAGACCCACAAGTTTTCCATTTCTCCACTTTGCAATTTGTGTGCATGATATCTTTCTTCATTATCACAGATGGCAATAGCAGCTTTGAGGCAAAAAAAAAAAAGAAATATATATATATATATATATATATATATATATATATATATATATGTCCCCTTGTTCCTTTTTATCAGGAAGAGAACCTTAAACTTTAAGTAGAATTTTCTTTATGTCTTGTGGGTTAAAACTGAGGATCATATGACCACCCCTGTTCTAATCACTGGCAAAGGGGCTTTGAGATTTTGTGATTGGCTGAGATGGATTGTGATTTACCTGAGATCATACACTTTCTTTGAAAACAAGAATCCAGGTTTCTTCAAAACAAAAAATCAAGGAAGATGGGGACAATCACTTTTGAGTAGACATAGTGTATTATACACAAGTACTTTCTTGATGTTTGCGGCCCTGTGGTTTCTCATTGACATAATCCCTGTGTCATTCTATTCTCTGGACTCACGCAACTAGTGTCTTTCTTCCTGTCAAAGCAGCATTTAACTTGACAAGAGCCATCTGCTTATTGATTCTGAATGTAAATTCTTAGGCCAACATTGGAGAAGTTTGTCAAGGGTTGAAGAGGCACATTATCAGTTAGAAATGCCTTGAGCTCCCCCAGGTCATATCACTGAGCATATTGTTTGGTAGATACCAAGTTTCTCTTTCTCTCCTTTTTCAATTTCCTTCTCCATTGTCTATTTTATAGAGATAGACAAGTAAACGTTTTACTTTCTTACGGCTGTGAGTGGTCCTGGGACACAGTTCTGTCAAGAAGAAATGAGTCTAAGCACTCGAGGGGAACTTATTACCCTGAATAAGAAGACAGGACAACAAGGCTTTGTTCTTTGCCCTTTACTGTTTCCCCTTGCTCTTTGATTCTGCTTAAACACAGATGTGTCACTACAGTGCAATAGCCAGCCTGCAAATGTGCTGAAGGTGACAGAGTAGGAGGATGAACCCCTGAAGATGTCACTGGGACTCCTTCCTGGCTTTGGATTGCTGACAAGTGATTTGCAAATAGATAAACAGACAGTGAAATATTGTTATTATTTAAATAATTATGTATATATTTTAGGCAGTAGAAAATAGCTCCTAACTGGTATGTTAGCAATCCAGTCTGTCTGTTTGCCTATTCATTTATTTACGTTGAATAAATCCTGTTTTCAAGAAGTCCTCTAACATGTGCTTGTATTCTTAATTGTTGGCCCACTAACCAACCCATTTTATTGGAACCAAGAACCATGGTTTCTAATATGAAATTTTTGGAGAGATAGCTGGTCACTTTTTGCTCACTATAATTCTAAGATAATTTGGTAAGGTTTCTACCTTGTGGCCCCTACCTAGGTGTCCAGATTTATCTCTTACTTTCTTCTTACTTGTGTAAGAGCCATGCCATGCCTGATTCATCTCCATTACGCATACACATGTTTTCTCCTAACAGCTGGTTTTCTCATTTGTGTTCTTTCCTTGCCTAGAATATCTTTCAATATGTCCTTTCTTTTTCTGTCTTTATGTTTCAGCTGACACTGTCTATAGGAAGCTCTTTAGTGCTTAATTGCTAATATGATAAATTAGCTATGTTTATTATTATGCCCCTTGCCTTCCTTATTTGAACATACATTCTAATAGAAATTGTGCTGTTTAAAAGTATTTACTTTCACATGCAATTACTTTCCCCAGGAGATTTTAAACTTCTTGACATGCATCATAGATGTTCAGTTGATAAATTTTGCTCTACTTACATTAACTTGAATTCTGAACTCAGTTCTTATCTCAGGAAGATGGTTGAAACTAATTCATGATGTGTGGATCACAAACAGATTGAACATGAAGAGATGAATATTATTCCATTCTTCACAGAGGTGTATAACTATCCATAATTTAGTTTATTATGGGGCATCTCTAGGATCAATTTTCTTGAATTCTGCCAATTACCTCTCACTCTCTTTTCAAAAGTTAATGTAGTGCACATATTATTTTTCTGTTCTTCATTATAAAGTACATCTCTTCTGAGGACTCTGAAATAATAAATAATTTGAGGGCAAATTAATAGCTACCAGCACTAGCAGCCTATTGGCACTAGCAGACCACTCATGGCAGTCAACCTTAATACATTAATGAACTGAAAGTCATATGTAGATTGATAATGATGCTAATTTCAGGGGATATTAATAAGATGTTACCAAATGACTATCAATAATATGAAGTAGAGACTTTGAGTATCAATTAAATAGAGATGATATGCTGTCTTTTCTTTTAATTCCATTTCTATGCGAGCGTATATTTACATTAGGTACCTAATGTACGTAATTTGTGAAAGTCATTTGAAGTAAGATATTTGTTAATTAGAAAGCTATATTTTTTTAGTTTCAGTGGTGATGAAATTTACTCCATTTATTGATGCATTCCACTTATATATAAAAATGAAGATTATACAACAAAAACATATTTTACTCATTTTAATTAATATCAACATATTACATGTATATGTTTTTTAATTCATAGTGGCAGGATGTAAGCTTAGCTTTGCTTTATTTATGTTCAGAAGTGGTGATGTAAAAGTTCAGACTGAGCTATACATACTTTTCACCTTAGTTTTCCTGGGACCCAACAGCATATATATGTACAATGTAGTTTAGGTGGATCATGACTCTGGAGTACTTTGCTTATTTCTGTAAAACTTACAGTCTATTTTGGAATTCAGTCAATCCTCACTATAATTCCAAGTATTTTCAGAGAGCAGCAGCATGTTGTTCTCCAGAAAACTTGATCTGCTTCATTCCCAGCAGGTTTGCATCTGTATTGCCCTTGTGTACCGTTTTCATCTTGGAATCCATAGCAAGTGAAAATTCAGATATTGATATGGTGCCAAAAATGAGGGAATACTTGACTTTCCTCTCCAACGCTCTGTTACCTGGTGAGCAGTGTTAACTTCTTCAGGAACCCTTTATTTATGCATTTCATTTGTTGTTTTGAAAAGTAATTACATTCTTTGATGCACTGCCTCCCTTGCCATATTTTTACCTACTAATAGAAACTTGCTCTGATGCAAAACCATTTGATGTGGTCCTCAGCATCTTTCTAGTTCCTTTCTAAGGACTGACGGTTGGTACTATTAGACATATCAGCTTTCCCAGAACTGTTCCTGCCTCCCACATGCATTGAGAGTGTTTACCAGCTTTCTGGATTTTTAGTTGTTTTACCAGTCTCCAGAATGCTTCTGAAATACTAAGACTGCGGCCTTGCGAACAGGTCAGAGTTAGCCTTTAGAAATATCATTCTCCATCTGGCCCAGAGTAAGTCAATAAGCAGATACCTAACCACCTTTCCTTCCTTCTACATTGGTTTTGTAATTCCTCTCACCTGACTTTCCCTGGGACTTGCACTGATGTCACTGAATGGTCAATAGAAGCAAATATGGGACATCGATCTCTTTGTAGTCCTTCTTTGTTTTAAGTTGGATTCCTATGAACAGAAGGAAAAGTGGTGATTTAATTGCTGGCTCTTTAGTAAGAAACAGTGCTTTTGCTCACAGAAATAGTTGAAATTTGCAAGGAAATAACAACAGTAAACTACACACAGAAAATAAGAAAGAAAGAAAAAATCTTCACAGAAAAAAACACCTTAATATACATAAATCTAAACATTAGTTATAGCTATGATAGGATCCAATTACAGATATGTTTTCCAATTGCTGAGCTGAAAGAATTTGGAGAACTCTAGAAGTTACCACAGGTAGATTTGGCATCCTGATATTATTTGTAGGCACAATCACATTTGATTATTTGGACAAATATACCTGAGTCTCCCCAAGTTTGCCTAGATACCACAGTATTTTCTCACTTTGTGGGAAACAAAGAATTAGAAATTATGGGAAGGGATGCCTGTTGATTTTGTGGTTCTGGAAATCTTAATACCTTGTTTGGTTAAGTAAATCATTAACCAAACCCATCCTGATCTACATTTTACATATATATGCTGTTAGGTCCCAGGTAAACTGAGGTAAAACTCATGAAGGGCTTCTGGGGTAAAACTCACCTTCCCCCTTCTTCTGGTTAGCAAAGGCTTCATGAGTTTTACCCCTGGAATTAGTTATAGTGGTTCTTTGTATTTGTTTTACTTTCCCTTTCTACACTTTTCTTTCCACTTTACTTTTTTCTTTCTTATTTTGTCCCTCTGCCCACCCTACTATCCTCCCCATCCAGCTTCCTTTCCTCCTTTAGTTCTTCAGTTCTAAAATGAAGCATGCTAACATTCAGGCATTACCGAGAACACATCATATTAAAGACACTGTGGGAACACTTTTAACCATGCTAATGAATTTCTCTATTCCCACCGTCTTCATCATAACAACATCTTCCTAAAAGTGCAGGCTAGCGTTTGGAGTTGCTCTGATGACAATGGTTATTATGATCAAGAACAATTAACAGCTTGCATCTGTCTAACTTCTGGTTCATACAAATGATATTAGGATTGTGAGGGATCGACCTACTCAGTTTCTTGAAGTGCTCAAATAACAAAGAGTCATATTATCAGTATTCTTGTTTATATATATGAAACATGATTACTGTAGAAAACTCCCCATCATTCCAGCAGATTTTCACTATTTATACCTCATTTTATTTCTCCTTCTAGGTTTATTTCAAGTTATATTTGACAGTATGATGTTAACTGTATTCCATGTTTTAACTAGATATTAAAATATAAGCACATTTGTGTGTTTTTAAATATTTTATAGACTTCATGTTTAAGGATTATTTTGATACTCATTTGATTTGCATTTAGGATACTTTACTTAAACATTTCCCTCTTCCTAACTCTTAAGGTTGATTCCATTAATGCAATATTACTAAAAATGCTATTAGTCATAATTGTACATTAATATTTGATTAAATTTATATTTTTTCCTTAAGACATATACATTTTTAAAAACTTGGTGCTGAGAATTGATATATTCTTATTAAGCAATTATTCATGAATAGCTTAAAAGTATAAAAATATAGTATCTTATAATGTTTATTGAATTGTTCTAAAATGTTTTACACCAAATTATAATCTTTCCATCACTGTCCAACTGCATTTCAACATGTCTTCCAGCATTATTACAAGTTTTGATGCGGGTGACGTGGATGTCGGGTTCGTGTTCTCTCGGAGTCGAAGAATGAAACCAAGGGACACCGAGGCAAGCAGAGTAAACAGAGTTTATTTAAGAAGAGAGAGAACAGGGCAGACTTCCCTCAGGTGGGGAAGGGAGCCAAGATCTCACAGTGGGGTTGAGTTCATCTCTTATATATGCTATCTTTCTCCATTCTTATCTCCCTGCCCTTGCACTTAGAAGTTATGTCCTTGCCCCTGCACCTAGGGGCCAGGGGAAGGAAAGTGTTTCCTCCTCTTGGGGCAGGGAGTGTTTGCCTTTGGGCCTCATTGACATATCAAAGGAATGTCAAAAGAGAAACCAGTCTCCTCCAGACCAACTCAAACATTCTATCTACCCTGACTGCCTAACTTTTTCTATCTCATTCCCCCCTCTAATTTAGGAGACCCTTATTGCCTTAAGGGACATAGTGGGCGATGACCATTCTTAGCTACTTCCTGCTGGGAGGGGGCGAAGTAGGGGAAGGCCTTCAGGGTTCTCCTTTTAGAAATGTTTAGGTCGGTCAAGAGGTCCTTGATAGAAGTCATCTGAGGTAGTGGGAACTAGTTGCAGAGTCATCTAAGATGCAGGTGCTCTACGAGAGAAACAAGCAGTTATGAGTACTGGAGTAATGGTTGCCCCAGCTTGAGAGTTAGTTTGTTCTAAAGTAAAGTTTTTCCCATGGCCTGGCTGTGACAAAGTCTCATTTATAGGCCATAATCTGATGTCTGCATGAGTGGCAGTTTGTAAAGAACGCATCTCTCTTTTTTGTTCTGTTATTAAGTTCTGCATTTTTATCCAGTTGTCTCCTTGTAAGGGAGACACCCACCAGGGTAGCCCAGAAGTGCTGGAAAGGGGCAATAATCCACATATCCAGCAATTGCTTTTTTCCATTCTAGTTGCATATTGGTGAGCCCAGTCTAGAAAAGAATTAATTCCAATGGAATTGTCCAAAACAATAAGGAAAGAAATAGAGAAAATTTACATATCACCATTTTCCTTGTGGAAGAGATATTTTAAATCCTCCAGAGGAGTGCAGGTGTACCGTTCCTCAGTTTCTTGTGATGGAGAAGTTCCTCCAGGCATTGATTCAGGATGCCAAAGTTTCACTCAAGAGTTGTGAATCCAGTTCTCTTGTCCAAGCACCTTCACTGAAGAAGGGGTAGACAAAATTACAGAGAAGGGTCCCTTCCAGATAGGGTCCAGGTTTGGGGAATTAGAGGGTATGGTCTTAACCAGAACTAAATCTCCAGGCTCACATAAAGGTGGAGGAGAAGCGAGTGATTCATTAACAGGATATTTAGGATTTCAGTTTGGAACTTAGCCAGCTTTGTGATGTGAGACACTAAATCTGCAGTCTCCTGATCTTTAAGGATATCGTTCCTCAAGAATGGTCTTCTATATAGTAGTTCAAGTGGGCTGAGCCTAGTGCTCCTGGGGTGTTTCTGATTCTAGTAGAGCCAAAGGGAGCACTTTGGACCAAGGGTAGTGAGTCTCCTGAGTGAGTTTCCTTAAATGTCTCTTTAAGATGTCATTAGCCTTCTCTACTTTCCCTGAGGACTGAGGCCTCCAAGCACAGTGAAGATGATACTTTATGCCTAGTGCCTTAGATATTCCTTGAGTGACAGCTGCCTTGAAGGCTGCTCCATTGTCACTCTGGAGGCTGCAAGGCAGTCCAAATCGAGGTGTAATTTCCTGTAATAAGGCCTTTATTACCTCTCCTGCTTGTTCAGTTTGGGAGGGGTAAGCTTCAACCCATCCTGTAAAGGTATCCACCATAACCAATAAGTATTGGAAATTGCCACTTTTAGGAATGTGGGTAAAATCAAGTTGCCAGTCCTCCCCAGGGGATTGTCCTGTCCACTGTAATCCTGAAGGCTTTTTGGTGTAGTTAAGTGGGTTATTCCTCTGACATGCCCCACAAGTTTTAACTACTTGATGGACTGTTTTTGGTATATTTCTCCCTTCAAATATCTCTTGAGTTAATTTGAGAGTGTTTTCCTCTCCTAGATGGAAAGATTGGTGCAAGGTATGCAAAATCTTCCATTGAGAGCTAGCAGGCAAGTAAAGTTTGTTATTTTCCATTTGAATCCACCCAGAAGGCAAGAGGGTGCCTCCCCTAGATAAGGCCTGTTGTACCTCTTCTTGGGTGTACTGAGGTTTTATCTCTGGGGGAGGTCCTGTCCATAGCAGAGGGGCTAAGGTTGCTGGCTGATATAGTATTCCCTTTGCAGCCCCTTTAGCCTGTTGATCTGCTCTATTATTGCCTTCTGATATCTAATCATTTCCCTTCTGGTGTCTTCGACAATGTATTACTGCCACTTCCTTGGGTAAATGAACAGCTTCTAGTAACTTTAGGATCTCTTCATAGTTCTTTATAGAAGTTCCTCCAGCTGTTTGGAATCCCCTTTCTCTCCAGATTGCTGTATGTGCATATAGAATCAGATAAGCATATTTAGAGTCAGTGTAAATGTTGACTCTTTGTCCTTCTAGCTCAAGTGCTCTGGTCAGGGCTATTAATTCTGCAAGTTGTGCACTTGTGCCTGGGGGCAAGGATTGAGCTTCCAAAGTGTCATATAAAGTCACTACAACATATCCAGCCTTGCGTTCTCCTCCCTCTACGAAAGAACTTCCATCTGTATACATAATATAAATAATAATATCTGGATTGGGCAGGGGAATGCTTTTGAGGTCTTTTCAGGCTGAATAGTCTATAGCTAAGGCTTGATGACAATCATGTTCAGGGCCTCCTTCTAGCGAATCTGGGAGGAAGGTAGCTGGATTTAGGTTTCAGCAAGTCCTTATATGAGCTATCGGGCCTTCTAGAAGTAAGACTTGGTATTTTAGAAGGCAGTTATCTGAGATCCATAAGCCTCCTTTAGTATTTAGAATTCCTGAGAGGTCATGAGAAGTATATACAATGAGATCCCTTCCTAGGGTGATCTTGACTGCCTCCAGAACTAATAAGGCAACTGAGGCCACCACTCGTAGGTAGTGGGGCCATCCCCAGGACACTGTGTCAAGTTCCCTACTAAGATATGCTATTGGCTATTGAGCTGGTCTGCTCTTCTGTGTGATTACCCCTAGGGCTATTCCTCCTCTCTCAGTGGCAAACAGATTGAATCCTTGTTCTGTAGGCAGGCTGAGAGCGGGGGCTTGAAGTAAAGCCCTTTTCAGTGCTTTAAAAGCTTTAACATGCTCTGGTTCCCATATTAAAGTAATTGTTCCATGATGTTGGGCTTCCTTAAGGAGGCTGTAGAGAGGCTTAGCTAATTCTCCATATCCAGGGACCCAAAGTCTGCAATATCCAGTTATTCCTAAGAAACCTCTGAGCTGTTTCACAGTTTGGGGCAGAGGATATCGTCCTATAGGGGCTATTCTTTCCTCCCCTAGCTTGCAAACTCCTTGAGATAATTGGAGTCCTAGATATTGAACCTGCTGTTGACATATTTGAGATTTCCATTTTGAGACCTTCTATCCTCTATCAGCTAGGAAGTTTAGGAGTTCTGTGGTAGATTCCTGACATTATTCCTGAGTCGCAGCACACAGGAGGATGTCATCTACATATTGGAGAATTATTACTGGTTATCTGTCTCTAAAATCTGATAGTCCTTAGCCAAGACTTGTCCAAACAAGTGTGGGGTATCTCTGAACCCTTGGGGCAACACTGTCCAGGTTAATTGAGATCCACTTTCTGGCTCTTCAAAGGCAAACAAATACTGTGATTGGGAGTCTAGGGGTATGCAGAAGAAGACATCTTTTAAGTCTAAAACTGTGAACCAAGAGGCAGTAGCTGGGATCTCAGATAACAAGGTATAAGGATTAGGCACTACAGGGCGGAGGGGAACAACTGCTTCATTAATTATTCTAAGATCTTGAACTAGGCGCCATTCCCTGCTGGGCTTTTGAACTCCCAAAATGGGTGTGTTGCAGGGGCTATTGCAAGGCACCAGAAGTCCCTGCTGTTTGAGGTTCTGTATAATCTCCAATAAGCCTTTCTTCGCCTCTGGGCAAAGGGGGTACTGTCTCTGGTGTGGAAAGACAGAGGGGTTCTTTAAGGCTATTCTAACTGGGACTGCATTTCTTGCTCGCCCAATTCTGCCTTCAGTGGCCCATACTTCAGGATTTATGTCACATTCTAATAGAGGTAAACAAAGCGGTCCCAGGGGCCCTAAATTCATGGTGATAGAAGCCTGAAGCTTTGAAAGTAAGTCTTTCCCTAGCAGAGGGGTAGGGCATTCTGGGACTATCAGGAACGCATGAGAAAACATCATTCCATCCCACTCACAACTCAGTGGGGGAGTAAAGTTTCTAGTCAGGGGCCTTCCAGACACTCCTTGCACCGTCATGCTGTTAGAGGAGGGAGGTCCAGGGTAAGAGACAAGTACAGAGAAGCTAGCGCCAGTATCCAGGAGGAAACTGATCTTCTGGCTCCCTACAGAGAAACATA
>PVKS010008606.1:0-10382 GCA_004027875.1 Aplodontia rufa | reverse complement strand
GGCATCTTTTAAGTCTAAAACTGTGAACCAAGCAGCAGTAGCTGGGATCTCAGATAAGGTGTAAGGATTAGGCACCACAGGGTGGAGGGGAACAACTGCTTCATTAACTATTCTAAGATCTTGAACTAGGCGCCATTCCCCGATGGGCTTTTGAACTCCCAAAATGGGTGTGTTGCAGGGGCTATTGCAAGGCACCAGAAGTCCCTGCTGTTTGAGGTTCTGAATAATCTCCAGTAAGCCTTTCTTTGCTTCTGGGCGAAGGGGGTACTGTCTCTGATGTGGAAAGACAGAGGGGTCCTTTAAGGCTATTTTAACTGGGACTGCATTTCTTGCTCACCCAATTCTGCCTTTAGTGGCCCATACTTCAGGATTTATGTCACATTCTAATAAAGGTAAACAAAGTGGTCCCAGGGGCCCTAAATTCATGGTGATAGAAGCCTGAAGCTTTGAAAGTAAGTCTCTCCCTAGTAGGGGGGTAGGGCATTCTGGGACTATCAGGAACGCATGAGAAAACATCATTCCGTCCCATTCACAACTCAGTGGGGGAGTAAAGTTTCTAGTCAGGGGCCTTCCAGACACTCCTTGCACCGTCATGCTGTTAGAGGAGGGAGGTCCAGGGTAAGAGACAAGTACAGAGAAGCTAGCGCCAGTATCCAGGAGGAAACTGATCTTCTGGCTCCCTACAGAGAAACATACCCGGGGCTCATGTGTAGTAATAGGAGTCACAGGAGCCATTAAAGTTGACCCCAGGCCCCATCAGGCCTGTGTGGAGGAATCTGGACCCAAGGGCCTGTCTGTGCCCCTGGGGACATTTATTCCTCCAGTGATCGCCTTGACAGATAGGACAGGGCTTAGGTGGTTGCCTGGCTTGTGGACACTCCCACCGGTAATGTCCCTCTCTTCCACAATGGAAACAAGTCTGTTTTGTGGTTTGAGGTCCATTCCAGCCTTTCTCTTTATTACCCCGGAAGTTTCCTTTTAGTAGGGCCATGACCATTGCTTCAGCTTTCTTTTTATCTCTCTGTACCCTTTCCCTCCTCTCCTCACAATCTCTATTATAAAAGGCAGAGGTTGCAAGGTGGAGGATGTCATCTAAGGATTGATTAGGGTCATATGGCAATTTTTGTAACTTCCTCCGAATGTCTAGGGCCTATTGGGTGATGAATCTATCCTTTAGAATTGCTTGGCCCTCTATGGACTCAGGGTCTACGGTGGTGTGTTTTCTCAATGTTTCCCTGAGTTTCTCCAGAAAGACAGTAGGACTTTCCTGAGGGCCTTGATAGATCTCAGACAGTTTGGAATAATTAATAGGCTTTTGTCTGGATCTTCTTAGTCCTTCAATGATTAGTACCTGGAAGTGCTTAATCTTCCAAGCATCCTATTCATCATTGGGATTCCAATCAGGATCTGTTCTGGGGACTGCTTGTGCTCCAGATGGATAATTAGGTCTGCCCCTAGTTTTGGTTGCTGGAGAATGACTGAGATGTAGATCATCTCCAAAACATTCAGCTGCTCTTAAGACAGTCTCCTTTTCATTGGATGTTAAAGTCTGATTAAGCAATAGCATAATGTCTTTCCAGGAAAGATCATATATTTGACCTGTGTTCTGAAATGCCTCAATATATTTATCTGGGTCCTCTGAAAATCTCCCTAAATCCATCTTTATTTGTCTCAAATCATGGAGGGAGAAAGGAAGTTGTATTCTGGTTGGTCCAAATTCTCCTCCTGACATTTCCTGGAGGGGTAATATATTAGATTTGCCTCCTGGGCTATCTGAGAGAGATCCAGGATAAGGAGGACAGGAGGGTTGCTGATAGGGAGCAGTAAGAAATAAACCTTCCTGGGATCCTGTTAGTTCCTTTCCCTTAATAAGTGACTTCTTGGAGCTTTCCCTCATCATTGCAGCAATTAGAGCTGAGTCTAATGTACATTGTCGATATAATTTGGGGTCATCTCTTAGAATAAAGAAAGCCTGAACATAAGGAATCTCAGCATATTTTCCGCCCTTCTTGTACAATAGTATTAAAATTTATACTTTCCTCTGGCAGCCAGAATTCTCCATCAGAGAATGGGTATTGGGGCCAAGCTTTGCAGCAGAAGAAAATGAGATGCTTTTTCTTGAGTGTTTGGGGGTCAAACTTATCCCAATTTTTCAATATGCAGGCCAGTGGAAAACCTGGCATAACTTGTGAAATTGAAGCTCCCATCTGAATAAGAGAAAAGAACAGAGCTCAGGCACCCATGCCAGAGAGACTGTCTTTTGTCTTATCAGGCCCTTTCAGGGGACTTCTGATGGTCAGCAATCCCGCCTCTCCTCTTAGATCCTGCTAGACTTATTGCTGCCTTACCAGTGTGGATATAGAGGTCTTTGTTTGCCACATGCCAAAGACCTAAGGGATTCCAGACTTAGTGACATTACTGGTCCCTTAACCACTGTGAAATTTCTAAATATGATGACACATAATAGGAAAAGTGACCTACAGTAGGATGGACTCTTCTGCATCATACTTTGATATAAGAATTGATTTTCATTCATATCAAAAGGACTATGGAACGTGAGGGTCATTAAAGGTAGAGGTTGGAACAGAGGGCTTATATTGGGCTTTCTGTGGGTTAAGAGAATCTCCAAAGGGTAGAGAGGACACCATATAGTGATATTTAAGTGCTTAATGTTCTTTCCCAGGAGAAGTTCAAGGAAAACCTGATTGGAGGGTTTGCTTTACAATATTTCTAGGACTTTGGGATGGACTCTGCAGTTGGGAAGCCCTAATATTCAAATTTAAAGGATCTTTGCTACAGGTAGAGATCATGCTTTTTAAAGTCCCTAAAGAATAGGAAGGTGTGAGTGTAAATATCCTTCCTATAGACAAAAACGGTTTAGGAGACATCTAGGAGCACAGAAACAGCAATAAGGGAATCCCCATAAGCCTGAATAGAGGGAGACTTAGGCCCTTTCTCCCTAATCATTCTATATAAAATGTCCCTTTCCCAACAGCAAGGGGAGGGGTGCTCGGGAGGAACGAGCATTGTGGGGAGAATTCGGCTCATATGGAGGTGTATGTTTCTGGGGCTTTCGCTCAGCACCAACCGATCAACTGGACAACCCCTAAGGGCTGTCAGGAGAGGAGATCCAGGGGAAGCCTTTGAAATTCGCCAGGGAGTTGCCCTGGCCAGAATCTCTCAGTTGCTTCACTCCTTCACTCAACTCCTCGCATCCAAAGTTGACCAGGATCAGGGGGCAACTGTCTACTAATGCCAGACATGCTCCGAGCCAAGATAGAAAGTTGGAAACGCCTCTTATCAGAGACTAACATGCCTAACCTGAAGGTAGGGGATTAGGAACGGCAAGAGAATGTGAAACCTATCATCCGAGACTTAAGGCTGGTGGTCGCGCTAATAGCATTTAAGTGACCAACGGATGCCCAGTTTGTTGTCCTCCAGAAAGAAAAGGAAAGATGCATGCAAGCTGAGTTGTGCTTGCAGAGGCAGAGGGCTTACCTCGGTGATGATCTTATCTTGTTCCCGATGGATCCCGGATGAGCCCCCAGCTGATGCCGGCGATGTGGATGTCGGGTTCGTGTTCTCTCGGAGTCGAAGAATGAAACCAAGGGACACCGAGGCAAGCAGAGTAAACAGAGTTTATTTAAGAAGAGAGAGAACAGGGCAGACTTCCCTCAGGTGGGGAAGGGAGCCAAGAGCTCATAGTGGGGTTGAGTTCGTCTCTTATATATGCTATTTTTCTCCATTCGGTCCTTATCTCCCTGCCCTTGCACTTAGATGTTATGTTCTTGCCCATGCACCTAGGGGCCAGGGGAAGGAAAGTGTTTCCTCCTCTGGGGGCAGGGAGTGTTTGCCTTTGGGCCTCATTGACATATCAAAGGAATGTCAAAAGAGAAACCAGTCTCCTCCAGACCAACTCAAACATTCTATCTACCCTGACTGCCTAACTTTTTCTATCTCAGTTTCTTGATTGTAATTTTTAATTCTCAAGATATTTTCCAACACCATTACAGGTCTCTAGTATCAGAGGTTCCTCTGAGTATCCACAAAATTTTGAGTGAGTTTTGTGTGAATAAAGGTACCCAAATGGGATCCAGAATTCTTTTTAGGGTTGTTTTTCTTGTACCCTGACAAAAACTCAAAATTGTGCTTTATAGATCTAAAAGCTATCAGTGTGATAGTGTAACAGTAAACAGAAATTGAAGTTTCTCTGGCTATATACTGAATCCTATATAAAGGGTTACTAATTTATTTTTATCTTTAAACCAAATCACAAAGGTATACAGCTGAGTAGATGGCTTATGGAAACTCTGAATTCTGTCATGGAAGATGGAACTTTGATCATTTTCCAGTTATTCACATTATATTAGACCAACTCTATATATTCACATTATCATAGACTAACTAAGTATTATAACCCTGGCTTTGTCAGACTTTTCCAGTTATCTTCAGCCTCCAATGGAAGCAATGGTGTGTCGCTACCTCAGATGTCCGTCCCTGAGGTGCGGGTGGGACAATCTGGACCAGGTGGAATGTCCCCCGGGAGCCAATCAGGCGGATGAGTGCCGACAGCTGAACCCCGGACCCTCCTAGCTGGGGTCCCTTCCCTCTCAGCCGGGGAAATGAGTCAACCACACACAGAGGATGGCAGCCCAGAATCCGTTTATTACTAAGGCACACGGGTTTTTATAGGGAGGGGAGACAGCCAAGGAATCAATAATCCTTCTAAGGGAGTTGCCAGGGGTTATGCAGATTTCGAGTACAGACAAATAACCAGGGAACAGCCTGTGGTTAGCAAATTCCAATCCACCCTAATCTTTTTGCATAACAATTAGCAAGCTTAACAAAGCTCGACCTAGCAGCCCTTCCTGAAGGAACTTATGGAAATAGTAACAAGATCACTCTAGGGCAGCTGATGAAATGGAGTGAAGGTCAGACCCCAACAATGGTGCAAAGGTTAACTGGGAGTAAACTGCCATACTGGGGTCATTTCTTGTAAGTTTAGGGACTGCCATTTTTGTAGAACAGTGCAAATAATGAAGCATTGCTTTCTCCAGCCCTGAGCTGCCCAGTGAGGTGTTTAGATGCCCACCTTTCACCTTTCTTCCTGGTTAGCAAGCAGGACTGTATGAAGTTGTCTGTTGATTAAGGGTGCAAAACTTCCAAAACAGTTTTGAATTTTTAGATGCATTCCATAAGACATACTGGTTTGTCTTAAGGAAATTTTATGTCACAACATTCAACAAAGCAAAAGCAGAAAATCTTTCCAATGGTCAATAAAAATAAAACTAAGTAAAAGCTTTTAATGACTATAGAACTTTTTAGCTGCAATATTTGGATCTTCTAGTGAATCTCATTGTCTACTCTCCATTCAGATGACTGAATTTGGTAAAGTTATCACACATTTCAGATTGCTTTGACTCTGAAACCCACTTCTCTCTGAGATAAATGCCACATATCCCATCTCTTCCCTCTCAGTATTTTCCTTTCCTTTTCATATGTATAAACAGTAATTACTGTGTTATATTTTCCTGATCTTTATTCTGATCATTTGCCCTTTACCAATCTTGAGGTGCCCAGGAGGGAAAACTCAAATGTGATGTCTCTTGAATCATATGAAGAGAGTAACAGGGAGTTTCTTTATCATTGCTGCCCCTTCTTTTCATTACCTGCTCAACGTAGAAAGAAGACCAGTACCACTGTTTCCCCTTGCTAAATGCTCACTTTTATTTTTTTCCCTCACTGCTGAGAATGCTTGTGTAAGCCTTTTCTTCTAAAAATTAAAAGCCTTTTGTTTCCCTTCTGGGGGGATAAATTCAGTGTGTTTTCTTGCTCTTTGTATTCTATGTTGCAACTCTAGTTTAAATTGAAGCTGGGCTAGCTACTTATTCTCTGTGTGTTGTTCTCACTGCTGGTGACACAGCACCCTTAGTTCTCCCTCCCACCAAGCCTAGGAGTGGGGACACTACACCTCTGCATTCCTGTGTATGTTCTATTCATGTTTCTCTGAAGATATCTAAGAGTCTTCTCCACTGTGTAGTACTGAACTTTGATCATAAGCTGGTTTTTTGTGGAAGGCCTGAAAGGACAGTCTTCATCCTGTAGGGACCTCTGTGGAATTACCCTTTAAAAAAGAGAAGAACTTTAACTTTTCACAGCCAGCTCCCCCTGGCTCCACTTCCTTCTGCTAACTACCCCCCAGCACATTTTTTTTTCTTCAACTGTTAAAGTGAATTTCACTATCCGGCCATGTTTAGTACCTATATTATGAATAATAACTTTTATTTATGTATTGTACTTCATTTCCTCAATGAAAGCAGCAGAATATTTGTGACATTTGGCACTTTGTAACAAGAGTTTATAGATTTCTTAAGCTATGGCAGCCAATGTTTTTCAATAGGAAATTGGGTAAGTTTTTGGGTATTGTTGCAATCCCCATTCTCAGGTACTTTTAAATTATTTTCTATCTGTGAAGAACAGTAAGAGACACTGGGGAGAGAATAAATTGTATCAAAGACTCTCTCTCTCCCTCCCTCCCCCCATTTCTCTCTCTCTCTCTCTCTACCCACACACACACACACACACACACACACACCTCACACACACAATTACTCAGAATAAAAGTGTCAATTCACAGCAAGTACTTTAAGGTCTTTTCAAAAAAATTAATCAAAATCTTAAAATATATTTAGGAAAATGATGTACCATGAAGGGAAATGCAGGAATGCTTTGGCCATGAATTACCAATTATCTGCTACATAAATAAAAAGTGAAGGCCTTGATCCTCACAGGTATTTCTAAGAATGTTCTTGAGTTCCAAAGAGTATTCCTGTAATGGGAGACTCTGTCATCAAATGACCTTCCAGTTAAAGTTTATTTGATTATGTCAACTCTGGGTCCAATCGGATGGTAGGCTGGCAGGTCATTATGGTGTCTATTTAGATATAGAGATTTGGAGAGAAAAATGTTGTAACCAATATTGAGATCACCTATACTTATCCTTTAACTTTGCAGCCAGAACAATCTGGAAAGATAGGCATCGTTTAAAAGTCACATACCTTGTAGTGGAATTAAAATGTAAAATTTCCAGATTTTTTTTCACTTATAAATTTGAGAAGGAGGAAGAAACAAAGCACTATTTTGTAGATATGCTGAGTTTGAAGTGTTTTTGGAATTTATAGATGAAGTTTAGGAAATAATTTGTTAATTAAATCTAGGCTTAAAGGAAACGGTTGGTTCAAGAGGTGAAGATTTTAGACCAGGTTGAATATGGTCGAACATAAAAGATATCCTTTACGAGGAGCACTTGGATATCTAAATCTGACTCAAAGGAGAAAATTCTACAAATCTCCTGAATTAAGTCTTGACCATCAGTATTATATTACTTCATATTACCTCCTCTAAGCCCTAGTGGACCTAATTTCTGCCCAGGTGCTATGATCTGTAAGTTTGTGCCATCCCAAAATTCACATGTTGAAACTTAATCACCAATGTGGTTTTATTAGGAGATGGGTCCTGTGGAAGTTGCCTACGTCATAAAAGAGCTCTCTTGAATATATTAGTACACTTATACATAAAGAAACCCCAGAGAACTAGTTGTCCTTTCTACCAATGAGTACATAGGGAGAAAGTGCTACTTGTGAAGGTGAAAGCCCTCCAAATCTGCTGAGGCCTTGATCTTGGATTTCCCAGTCTCTAGAACTGTGAGAAATAGATTCTTGTTGTTTATAAGCTGCCTGGCAACTTGTACTTCGTTATAGCATCTTGAATGGATGAAAATACCTATCATCATAGTCATCCTCATTCAAAATGTATTTTGTCACTCTTTTTATGTGTTAGGAGTAAAATGATGAGCAAAATAGGTAAAATCTCTGATTCCAAGTAGTTGATATTATTGATAGGGAAAACAAATAGTTTCTAAATTTAAAAAAATAGCTAAACAAATCTGACAGTGGTAAGTACTCTGAATAAAATAAAATGGAATGATATGAGGAGGCATGCTTGGATTCAGGCCAACTCTGGATAATCAGGGAACATCTCACTGAAAGATAACACTATAAGTGTCACCTGAATGACCTTTTGGAAAAAGAGCATTCTGAGCATAGAAACCTAGCAAGTGAAAATATCCCCAACTGGAGATGAATACAAAGTATGGAAAGAAGAGGAAGAACACAAGGAAGAACAATGTGGAGCTGGCAGCATGAGATGCAGTCAGAGGAACTCATGGCTGGATCTTACCGAGTTCCTCACAAGCCACTGCCAGGGACTTGGATGTTACTTCACACACAGTGGGAAACCATTCGTGAGTTAAAAGAAGTGGATAATATAATCTGATTTATGTTTTTAGTAGATAACTGGCCACTGAGATGATAGTGAACTCTAGGAGGCCGGAGCAGAAGCACAAAAGCCAATCAAGAGTGACAGATTGTGATGTTGGAGCTACAGCAGTTTTGGTAGAGATGGTGAGGAGGGGTGCAGTCTAAATGTGCTTTGGCAGAAGAATTTTTCAACTTTGCAGGAGTATCAGAGGTAATGGACAAGACAAGCTGAAGGTTATTCCTAGAATTTGACTGTAGGAAACTTGTGGACAGTGGTGCAGTTTAGGAAGATGTGAAAGCTTTGCTGGGGAAGGAGGTGCTAAGGGAAAGAGATCAAGGCTTCAGCTGGGAACATGTTACATTTGAGATACTTATTATGTTACTGTTTAGAGAAGTCCAGTGACAATTTATGATAACATGAGCCTAGGAATGTGTTGAAAGGCTGAGACAGGGGATATTAGAATCTGTGTGACTGAATGAGCAGTCCTAGGGACTCAATGTAGATATGTGGGTGAGAAAGGTGAAGGACCAAATCTAAGGGGTGCAGATGGAAAATGGGCATTGGCCAAGCTTTCCAAGTTGAAAAAGGAAACTGAAAAGGTAAGTATATGTGGGAGCTGGAGAAGGGCTCAGGAGTACAACAATTGCCTGAAATGCACAAGGACCCAGGTTAGATTACAAGCAGCACATACACAACTAAGAAGAGGACACACACACACACACACACACACAAAGAAAGAAAAAAGAGAAAAGAAAAATTAGATGAAGAATTAAAAATAACCTCTCCACTCTCGCATTTTTTCTCTTTAAAAAAGAAAAAGTATAATCAGTCAGATCACAGAGAGGAAACATAACATAATGATGTAATGATAGGAAGACAAAAACAGAATTTTAATATTTTTCTTTAAGGGGAACTTAAGATATTTTTATTTGGGTTTGGTCTACTGGACTCTTGATCTAAAGGATTGACTATATAGGATTTTCAATTTAGCCAATAAATAGTTAAACTCTATTAAAGTCTGAATTGTGTCTCTTTAAAATTCATATGCTGAAATCCTAACCCTCAGTACCAAAGCGTATGACTAATTTTGGAGACAGTGTCATTAAAGAGGTAATTAGGTTAAAACGAGGTTATTAGAACAGGTCCTTGTGCTAAGGACGGATTTTCTTACAAGAAGAGTAGATTAGGATACAGGCATGCCAGTGCAGAATCAAGAGACCATGTGAGGACACAATGAGAAGGTGGTTGCCTGCAAGTCAAAGAGAGAGGGCGCAGAAGAAACAACCTTGTTGACATCCAAATCTTGGACTTTCAGTCTCCAGAAGTGGATAATAAATTTCTGTTTTGTAAAACTACCTATCCGTATCTTACATTGAAATTGCATGTAACTTAGACATCTGGTACACTAACTTATATGCTCACTGTCTTCATATTTCTGTAGCATCCAGAATAACTTCCTATTTAAACATTTTTCACATTTTACTAGCTCATATATGAATTGAGCTAGAGTTAGAATCCCAAAATTGCAGAAGTAAGGTGGAAGTTTGTTTTTCTGACATTTGGTGTATGTTTTGTCTAGTGTGGTCACTCTGTGGTCTCAGGGTCCCAAGATTGATCATAACATTTTGGTCTGCCACCTTTGTCATTTTTCTTCATTTACATGGTCCAAAATAACTCATCTATATGTCTACATTTCAGAAGAAGAAAGGGAACAATTTGTCCCTTAAGGATGACCTGAAAACTGCCCACATGGATGGTCCATACATAACTTGGTCTGGATTTTGTCATACAGTTCTGCCTGCTTTTAAGGGAATCTGAGGCTAGCTAAATGAGACCAATTAAAAAGTGAAGATTCTTTATGACATCACCAGAGGACATTGATCAAGCCAATGAATACATGAGAAAGTGCTCTAAATCATTAGTAATCAGAGAAATGCAAATGAAAACCACATTAAGATATCACCTTACACCAGTCAGAATGGCAAAGATGAAGAAAATAAACAGCAATAGATGCTGGAGGGGCTGTGGAGAAATAGGCACACTAACACACTGTTGGTGGAGCT
>PVKS010008605.1:0-67532 GCA_004027875.1 Aplodontia rufa | reverse complement strand
CAGAAAACTGAATGGAGGTGCCACGTAAAAATAAAATAGAAATACCATACAGTCCAGCAGTCTCACTTTGGGTATTTATCCCTCAAAGTTGAAATAGTTGTCAAAAAGAAGCCTATCATCCTGTGTTTATGGCAGCACATTTTTTTTAAGAAAGAGAGAGAAGAACAGTGAGACAGAGAAAGAGAGAAAGAATCAATGTTTATTTAGTTTTTTTTTTAATCTGATTTTCATTGCTCTGACACTTAATTGTGTATGTGGTCCTGGGGTTTGAATCTGGGTCCTCACTCATGCCAGGCAAGTGTTATAACCACTGAGCAACTACTCCAGCCCCTATTGCAGAACTATTAGCAATCACCAGGTCCTGGGTTCAAGCAAAGTGTCTATTAACAGATGAATGGATAAAGAAAATGGGTATACAAACATAATGGAATATTACTCAGTCTTTAAAAAGATGAAAGTTTTGCTATTTGTTGCAACATGGATGGAAGTAGACAATGTTATTCTATGTGAAATAAGTTAGACTCAGAAAAAAATATCATATATTCTCACTTAAATGTGGAATCTAAAACAATTGAACTCATAGAAGCAGAAAGTAGATTGTTGTTTGTAGAGGCTGAGGGATATGAGGAATGGGGATATGTTAGTCAAAGGGTACAAAATTTCAGGAGTAATAAGATATTTTTTGAGATCCATTGCACAGTGTCATGAATATGATTAATAATAATTTGATCAGAGTAATTTTAAATAACCTCATCCTGAGAAATGATATTTAAGGTAATACCAATGTTCATTAGCTTGACATAATTGCTCCACATTGTATTCCTAAATCTTAAAAAAGGTTTGTACCTCACAAATGTATAAAATTAAAGAGTTGATTTATAATAAAACAATTTAACAAATCTAAACAGTACTCTTTGATAGAGAAGCAACTCGTAAGACTCTTCAAAAGCATCTTTCAACTAGGTAGCTGAAATAAATAGTCCAATTTTTTATTGGTGTGTATTAAACAGAATGGCACATTTGTATACACACACAAACATAATTTGATCAATTTTTCTAATTTAAAACAAATAATTGGCCTAATGCATGGCCTCACCAACTGAACAACAAATTAAGGTACAGTGATATTAAGAGCAACCTATTATTTGCATGAGGCTCTCTGCTTATAGCTGCTTATGAAGCATCTCACTTAACCCCTGTAGCAAACCTGAGTAGACACTCTTTTTAGCCCTTTGTGCAGATGAAGAAATTGAAGCTCTCACCTGAGCACCCATTTAACTCCTAGAACGGAAAGAGAACCATTATGTGTGCCACGACTGGGAACAAGAGAGCTGAGTCGAGGTTGAATCCCAGAGATCAGCTAAGGTCCTTTACATGACTTCCTTCTCTACTTTAGCTTTAATACGTGTAATTCGAATGTAGGTCTCAACAAAGGTACAAATTACATGTCACACGCAGGCAGGATTATCCCAGATGGTCAAAACCACCACCATTAAATCTGTATATAAATCTACTGTGCCATAGGGGTAATGAAAAAGATGTTTTTCAATAAATTTGTTTTAAAAAATAGATTTTTATGCAATGCTTAATTCCAACAGTGTTTTTACAAGGTCAGACTTGGGAAATGTCAGAACGGTGAAAATTGAAAAGCACACAGATTCTTCAAACCGTTTGAATCTTCCAAGCCATCAAACCTTCCCACGTAGTTGCTATCAATCAGCTAAGCTATTTGTGCTTGTTTGGGGTTTTATTCCTTTCTTCTTTGTTAGAGGCAAATAAACAACGAGAAGAAGCAGTGAATGTCTGTGGTTTGAGGGGACGATCTTCAGGCTCTTGAAACCAAAAGTTGACTGCAATAACCTCTGCACCCAAACAAAGAAACTAGACAAATCCTCATCTGCTTTAAGTAGCTAACGGAGACCCAAGGGGACATTTAGGATTCCTCTAGTTAGCCATTCCTTTTTTAAAAATGTTGAAATCTGTGTACTAAAAGATCATGACTCAAGGAATGTCTTAAGAATAGGCTTATGAAAACCTAATCAGACAGCTGGAGATGCTGATAATTTACAACCTGCTTATATAAATGGGTGAGCTAATTTTTATAGTCTAACTTATTGACCTGCATGGTTTTCTCTTTACTCCAACTGATTCCTTACATGTAGGCTCAATACTTTCAGTATTTGGATTCTTGGTTCAACACAAGCCAGAAAACCAACTTTGTAGTAATCAGAATGTGACCCAACTATATATTGTTACTTTACTGTAAATACTGGTGAACACTAGTCAATAAGTAGCTTTATATTCCTTTAAGTAAAAAAAGAAAAGTTGACTACTGAGATAATGGGAAGTGGAATAAGATCCTCTGTTTATGGGAGGGGGCACATTTGTCCAATATGGCACAACAGAAGGCCATGCATTTGGTGAGGCAGCAAGCAAACTAATTGTGTCAAAATTTACATTTATTCTCCAAATGGCTGTAACAAATAGGCCCATAAGGAAAGCCAATGTAAGTCCTATGTATTTACAACAAAGAAGTAAACCTTCCAAAATTTTGGGCAATTTTTCAGCATCAGTTAGTTCAGTTTTAATGCATGAATTAGTAACAAACGGACCACTCACAAATATACATGTAGCGAGAAATATCCCTCCACACACGGTACGACTACATCCTGAAATTTATAATTTATGGCTATTCTTTTCCAAAGGAAAAACACCCATTGTACATGGAAAAATGGATGTTTTCCATGATAAAGAAGGAATTTAAAAGCAATTCAATAATATGGAAAATCAATAACTTAGTTTGAGGTTTAAAGAGGTAATTTTGTACAGGTGCTGATTTTGTTAGAAGTTGATTTTTTTTCTTTAACAAATTAATCATCCTTCCCCCTCCTCGAAATAAATTGCTTTTATTCTGAGTTAAAAAGCAAGAGGTACTACTAGGAAGGCATATGCTTTGAAAATAATGAACCACAATGACTTAGAAACAATATTTCAGTGATTGTGTGAATTCATGCCTGGAGATCCACAAATGTGTGTGTGATATTTGTACAGATAATCTCCAGATACGCTCTGTATTGAAATACACCAAACCAACCCAAATTGAATTCTAAAGGCCAATATTATTCTTGGCATTATCTTACTAGGAAGATGATTTCCTAAAAGCCTATTTCTATCCATAACCAAGTGTAATTTATTAGGGGTTTCCAGAGCTTTAAAATATTAATTTTGAGTACAGCTTCATTTGTTCTCACCAATTTCATCATTTTGAAAATTAATCAACTGTCAAAAAAGTTGAACTCTAAGTGATATTAGATTTAAATTATGCATGTGTGTTTTATCAGAACAAGAAGAGTAAAACATCATGGAATTATAAATAGGTAAATTATCTTTGAAGAGGAATCTGTGTAGCAGAGAATAATCAACAAAATGGCTTTAATTTTAAATTTTTTAAAGGTTTCACTATCTTTGCAATTCTTCCATCAAGATGCACATAACT
Source organism: Aplodontia rufa (assembly GCA_004027875.1). Lineage (NCBI taxonomy): Eukaryota > Metazoa > Chordata > Mammalia > Rodentia > Aplodontiidae > Aplodontia > Aplodontia rufa. Next base: position 64,036 of record PVKS010008605.1, on the reverse strand, counting down.
TCCCAGAATTCTTTATATTTCTTACACTTTTTCTATTTTTGTTGTAAGTCAAAAAGAAGCACTGTTTCCAAAGAGCAGCAGTGTTCAGAAAAGAAGGATCAGAAAATTGTTTTCTTGGTAATTATTAGCTTTACACTCAACAAGTTTAAGGTTCTGGTGATTCAAACATTTGCCGAACATTCCCCATGGATTTGCCAAGCATCTGTGTTAACATCTCAAATAAGCTCCAGGGTTATAAAGTTATTTGCTTGGGTTTATTGGTTACAATCTTGCGCCTAAGCAATTGCTGAGCTTTTGCCTGGGTACATGAAAGATCCAGTTGTTCCTAGGACAGGGCTCCTAGGTAATCATCAAAGCAGACAATTTGATACAAGAAGATCATCTACAATATTCCAATTTCTATCATTCACAATTTTTACTCTCATACCTTATCTCCAATAAATCAAAAATAGAAATAGAAACACAATGGAAATAAAACAAGCATAACAAATGTAAAAATTAATCTTTAATGTATTATGACATTAAAATGTATTTCAGGTGACAGGTACCTTAATTGAAAGATAGGCTCACATGTCTCATATCCAGAAATGAGGTGGAAATTAATTCATTTACTTTTAGACAATATCAGGGTTCCTGGTAGTTTTCGTGTAAACTGGGAACACTTTGATTCCAGTTCTGAACTTTAAGCTCAGGAATATGCAGTGTAGACCCCACTGAACTAAGTAGTTAAAATGAGATCTGCTTCTTAATTCAGGTTCTTTTTCCAGAGATTAAAATCTAATCCTTGCTAATGACTTATCTCATTTATCAGGGAAGTAATCTACTGTACAAATAGAGATGTTTCAACTGTGTAGCTTCATGCTACAATGTAACCTCCTTCTAATATTAAGACATTAAATCTTACAGGATGAAATCTATACAAAATTATAGCAGAATATTCCTGCAGCTACTCTCCAATTAGCCAAAGCAAATGTTCCCAAGTAATTTTAGGAAGAGATGTTAGTACTTACAGGTCAGCTAAGAATCAGTGAATCCAAGAAAGGGAAAACTAGATACATCTGATCATTCACACCAGGAGAGAAACCAGGACTATTCTTGGGCACCAACCCCAGCTAAAGCACAGAGGATGCTTTATTCTTTGCCTCCACAAGCTGGGAATGCTTGCCTTCCCAGAGTGATTTTACATTACAGTGGTGCTGGGCTGCAGATGTGGGGGTTCTGGGCCGTGCGTTTGCATGTTTGCGTGTGTTTGAGAATACAGTTTCTGGAGGAGCTAGGCACCGAAGCCTTCCCACCAGCAGCCCCCCACCCCCTGCTTTGGAAGAATCCCTTGTGTTCCCTCGCCCACGCTCCTTTCCATGGAGTGTAGTGGCCTCAGGAGGCCTGGGCACACAAAGCCCCCATCCAAGGCTGTCACTTGACTGACAGCAAAAAGGTCTCAGGGAGAAGGACAGCTGTGTGTAGGTGGGCACGACAAAAACAGCACTGAGCAGATTAAGCCAGAAGACAGCAAGAGGAAGCTTTGAAACCACAGAACTTTCCAGACCTAGGGCTAAGCCATCGCCATCATTAACCATGCAAACAGTACTTATGGATGGGAGCTTCCAAGCTGGCTGATCTTATTTTTAATCTAAGGTTTTAAAAACAAGTACCCAAGCTTATATATAGATGGGTATCTATAAAACAGAAATACAGCATGTGAAATGACTCAAAGAGTGCGTTGCTGAAGAAAGCTCCAGTTGGGAAGACCCAAGGCATCCTGGATTTTCCCGTTATTTTTGCAATTTACTGGGCTTTCTACCCTTGAAGTGATTTCTGCATTACAAATTTAGCTCACTGAATAACTTTACCTGCTAAACAGCATGGACACAACCAGCTATTGATCCGTGCGTTTTAAATTGAAGCAATCCAAGTGAAAACTATGGAAAGTTTTGGAAGAGAACACACTAAGACACAAGGAGGAAATGGGGCCCAGGTTTACTGAGCTGCAGTACTAAGCATGTAACCAGCAGACTTGATTAATTTCCCGCCAGTGTTCAATTATCTCCGTTAGGTGTCTGATGTAATATAAACAGACAAGCTGAAGTGGCAGGGATGCGACCTTCTCTTAAAGTTAACTTGGGGTTGGAATTCCTCTCATGATGAATGCGAGGTTTTGGTTCAAATTTGTTTTAATTCAGAGCTGCAAGAGATAAAAGAGATCAAAACTTAAGGGTGCTTGCATACATATCGTCTCACATCTTAATCCTGAACGTCCAAGTGAAACATTAAATCTAAGGAGGTGAAACCTGTGGTATTTAATGATGTATAAATACGTAGAAGAAAGATTTGTCCCGAGTTAGTGCAAGTCAGCCTTGAGAAAATCAGTAATGTTTAAGGGTATTCTTTGCAAGCGGCTCTTATACAGAACTTCACATTTCAATAATAAATGACCTGAGGACACCATTCTCTGTATTTTAGTCCCTAATTTTTAACTCTTTCTTCATTGCCTAGCAAAAAGGGAACCCAGGGTGCTTACGTATGTGGAGTTGAATACGAAGGAAAACAAATGGGTTGAATTGATACATTTTAAATGTCAGTTGGAGTCAAATGATCCGTTACTAACTGAATTTCTTTTTACCTCCCTACTTCAAATAACTCATTGTTTGCCCGAATTAAGCCAGTTTGTTTGTGCAGACATAGTCAAGGTCCAACAGAAAGTGATTCCACATATTGCTACCTGTAAAAGAGCTACTCAGCACATTTTAAAATCGAGCGACATATGTCTATCCACTGACTCCCAAGTTAAGACTTCCATGAATTCTTCTCTGCTTATAAACATTGTGTGTCCTGACGCCAATTCTAGGCAAACCATGTAGATAAATTTCACTTTCATATTTCTTTCCTTAGGGAGTTGATTTATATTTAATTGACTTTAATAAGTTTTCATTAATATACAGGACTATTCAAATAACTTAAGGAGAAAACCTGACACTATGTTTCTTAGAGTTTTCACTGAGTTTCTTCTATAATCCTTTGGAATAAATGGTCAAAGGCATAATCTTTTGCAGGGGAAGGGTTGTTCTTATTTACCAACTGTAATAAATGGTTAGATTAAAGAAACAAAATATAATTTCAAAAGTTCTATTTCCTCTAGAAGCACACTTACAAAATTGCTTTATCTAAAGAAGCATTTAAGGAATTTACATTCTACCTACAGAAATATATTATCTGTCATTTTGGACATCTTTAAAATATTCAAAGATCCTTTAAAGTTTTAAAAACAATTTGGAACACAAGTGTTCTGGAAATCTTTTAACTTATGGAGGATGGTAAAATTATGTTTCCAAATTTCTATTTTTGTTATGTAATAAATCATAAATTATGTTCATGATCAAATTAATTTTTTACAGAATTTCATTGCAATTACACATTGTTTTTCAGACAGAAAAATAAGGTGGGGGTGTAGTTGCCTTATATTGGTACTCCAACTAGATAGTTCTTTTTCTTATGAAAGTGACTTAGATCCTGGAGTGGTGGCTCAGCAGTAGAGCCCTTGCCTGGCATGCACAAGGACCCAGGTTCAAATCCCAGCACCACGTACACATCTAAGTGGAGCAAAAACAAAAAAAACAGATGAAAAAATAAATAAGATTGATTCTCTCTTTCACTCTCTCTCTTAAAAAAAACGTCTGTACCAGCTTGATGCTATTCATATGTATATTTATGTTAGCTTTACTTTTTCATCATATGCCTGAAATTCCAAAAGTTTTTTTTAATAACCACAAATCAACATTGCTACTAAATATGACAGTATTAATAGCTAGCTTATCTAATAAGTGTACATGTAATTTTATTCTCACATTTTGAGTTGGAATGTGGGAGACCCATGTCATAGATGTGGAATGGAAATTTCCAAGGAAATAATGTTTTACAGTTCCTTTGAGGTGTGGCTTTTATGACTAAGACATAAAGTAGTTCTGATGTTTAACTCATGTTCCCCATGCAGCCAAAAACAGATGCAAATGATCCCCTCCAGAAAAAACTCATTGTTTTTTCTTTGTAAAATGTTAGTTCAAGGAATCTAGATTGGTGCTGGACTGAAGTGAGCTTCTTGGCTTTGGTCACCTCTTATTCCATCTTCCTCTGGGACCCAGACGAAGGAAAGTGTTCCAAAAATTTCTTCTTGCCCCCCACATCCCCATGTGTTGGATGTCATGAACAGGCAAGACTAAGAAGAAAACTTTGGTGTCTTCAAAATATCATGCTTGATACGTAGTTTGCACTTGAGAAATGTTCATTAGAACTGCATAAAATTCAGAGTTGCCCCCTGGAGCAACCTTCCTGTCAACCCTTCTCTATCTCAGGGGCTCAAAAGGCCTCTTGCTGTGTCTTGCTGTCCTACCTTCCTGATCCATCAAGAGCTGAGCTCTATATTCATCTTTCTCACTCAGGTGTAAAGGGCTAATCATAGTCCTGTTTCTCATTTGCATAAGAAGCAGCATCAAAGCTTTGACATCAAAGGTTTCCTGGGGGCTTCAGAAAACCCACCAAATGCTGTTTCAGATAACTGTATTTAAGATGGTAGCTTGTGCTCCAAATGCTCTCTGAAGGTGGAGATTTCATTAGATAGAGCATTATCACCTAGTTGTGAAATGTTTAATCCCTCACACCTTGTTTGGTTTAATTATTTTTTCGAATATTACATTCGAAGACAAATAGAATTCATAGGTTCAGATCCAGTTGAATCATCCAGGAATACAGGAGTTGAATGTAAGCTTCACAAATCAACAATGAGAGAAGGGAATAAGTTAGAATGTATCTCCCTTCCCTCCTTCAGGAGTTGGTCAGATAAAGTATTCTCTTCTCCTGGAGCACAGAAGATGAAGCACAGTGTTTGGCTTCTTTGTGAAAAGGGAAGATTCAAGATGAATAAATGGGGGTTGAGGATTTAGCTCAGTGGCAGAGCGCTTGCCTAGCATGTGCAAGGCCCTGAGTTGGGTCCTCACCCCTGAAAAAAAAAGATGAAAAAATGATCTTTCAATTAATCATATTAATAATTCTTAATATCATCTGAGAGTAATTAGGTTTAGTCTGTGAGCTATCTACCACGTGCTATAAAATCTTTCAATATTTAGAAGAATCATATAACATAACTATGTATATTTTACAGAAAGAAAGCCATACCTCAGAAAGGTTCAGCAACTTACTTAAAGACATACAGGTAACAAAAGTCAGGGCATATTAAACTAGGAACATGTGAACTGAAACGACAAGGCATTGATGGAATACTGTAGACATGTTGCCTTTTATTCATATAAAGAACGACATCCAGGAAAGTCAGTCCAAAATACCGAGAAAATCTGCCACCGCACCTAAGCAAAAGGGAATGGATTCTTCTCTTTGTCTCAGCCTCTCTCTGGACTTCTACCCGTGGCTGTTTTCCTACGAGCACACTATCATTGCTTATTTGCCCATAGGTCAAAGACCCTTTTCTCATTAGTTTGACAAAACTGGCCCTCCACTTCGAGGGAGAAATTTAGGATTTTTTTTAAGAGAGAGGGACAGTGGGAGAAAGAGTCAATTTTATCTAAATTTTCATGTGGCTTTACTTGCTCTGACACTGTGTTGTATATGTGGTGCTGGGGTTTGAACCTGCATTCTCACGCATGCCAGGCAAGCACCATAACTGCTGAGCCAGCGCTCCAACCCCAAATCTAGGATTCTTGTGGCCATTTAAAAATATCTTTTGCAATTCATAAATGCCTTTGAAACTCAACCTTGACTCAACTTAGTGTTGACAGTGTACTTTGTGGCTCAAGTCTTTGTGTTAGGCACTGTATGAAAAAATGTTGACATTTTCAAGTCATTTACTTAATCTTTTTCATTATCTTATTAGCAGATACATTTGGACATTTCTCTTAGTGGAATCAAAGCACCCCTTCATTCTTATAGCACAGAGGGGCTCGTTTTACTCATAAGAGTTAAGTTACTTCATTTTAAAAGTAGGCAACTTTAGGTACTTTATGAAAGTGTGGGGTCTGTGATTATGCCTCACTGACGGGTTGTAAACACTGAAGTTTGAATACTCCAGGGCATTTTCAGATTATGGGGTGCGAGGGCATTGTGCATGGATGATGTGACAGGGCCACTGGAATGTTTGCCTTTTTGTCCTATTTTTATAAGGAATCCTGTTTGTTAGGCTGGAACACTTTCCCCCCAGGTAATCACAATGGACAGAAGAAATCTCCAGGTAGTCACAATGGACAGCAGCTCCTGATCTGCAGCCCAGAAGGCTTCACAGAAGGGAAGCTGGGGTGCAGTTTTTCCCAGTTTGAATTCCCAGCTTCTTGATTCATCTGATTATTGGGCTGCTTTCAGGCCTGAAATGCAAAAATGGGAAACGGGAGATCCGTGAATGTACCCTAGCAAATGATGTCTCGCTTTTAGGCAGCTGTGGTGGAAAGGCTTTGCTTAATATTCAGTGTGCGTATCCTCGAAGGGGGGAGGGCGGTGGAGATTGTATATGTTTTAAATTTTTTTTCTGTTTTTAATGACGCAGGCAGTCAGTTTTCCATTTCAACCACAGATACACGCAACACTCCAACTCCTGCAGAGCATCCATTGTTTAAGAAATGTTTTAAAAAGAATTCAGATTGCTCTTTTCTCTTTTGAATCTGTATGCCAAATGACAGGGACCAATATTCATCTCTCTCTCTCTCTCTCTCTCTCTCTCTCTTTTCTGTTAAACTCAGAAAGACACATGAAAGAACCTAGAAATTCATTCTTTAAAGAACCTAGAAATTCATTCTTTAAAGAGTCTTAGTGCGGTTGTTTTAAATAATTTATACACACACAGCCTGTGTATATTTCTCCCTCCCATTTTACTTGTATAAAATCAGTAGCTACAATAAAATGAAATCCATTTCCCCAGATGGAGGCATTTCAGTAGGTGTTTCTCCGAGGACCACGAAACGCCAGAGCCCTCCAAGCTGTCCCTCCAAGCCACCGACTCAGAGGGTGACAATCCAGCGTCTCCAAAGCACGCTCCTCTTTAAAAGTCAAAGTTGCCAGTGTTGTTATTGCGGGTCTGAGTTGGCCGCAGAAACCTGCGCAGATCTGAGTCACTGGGGGACATAGGATCTGCTGCCCAGGGCAAAGACTGCGGCCAGCGACGCCGGATCTATCCCCTCCTCAACACTGGCTTTCGGTTGAGGAAGAGCAGCTAGCTAGCTACTCAAGCCCTCGCGTGTCCACTGTGAAGTTTCTCCTTGAATCGTTTTGCAAGTCCATCGTTTTGCGTAATCTAGGTGGCGGGAGGCGCGACAGGACTCCAGGGACCTCTGGATTGCCTCCCGCCGCAGCACCGCAGCAGTGGCCTGAGTAGGCTGGACTTGGGCAGGTGGTTACAAACAGCCCTCGGACGTGTCCCACCACCTCCCTGCCGGGCCCTGGTTGGTTTCTGTCGTCGGCTCACCCTTCCTCCTTGGCCGCGCACGTCCGCGTGTGGCCGGCAGGTGGCGCGGTTGGTTCACAAAGAGCTGATACCGGAGCTGGAAAGCTCTTCCAGCTTTTGGCGGTAGCACTCCCGCTGGGACCCAGACTCCAGAGGAAAACCTGGCCGGTCCAGGAGGGACCAGAGGAGAAGCAGCCTGTGAGGAGGAAGAGAGGCTTGTCACGAGGAATCAGAGCCCCTTCACGCCCACAGGGGAATGCCTTGAGTTGCATTGGGCTTTGGTCCCCTGGCAGCTGCCTGAGCTTTGATCACCGGTAGACGCTTAAGTGGCTGCCCTCAAGCATCATTGGGGGGCAGACCGCGACTCAGGGATGCCAGCGCGCCCAGAGGGTTCGACAGCGACACCGTGGAGCCCAGAGAGGGGCATGTGGGAGGGTTCTGTACTTCCGGGCGCTCGCCGCCCTTTTCTGGGCAGTGAGAAATGTCCCGACCAGTGCAGCGGAGCGGTCGGAGCGCGGAGCAGCCTCAGCCGCTCCAGGGCCCTTCCGAGTCTCCTTTGCTTTGTCGTACAGCAGCAAGTCCTCCGCACTCATACTCCCTAAGCTTCTGTCCACCACATCCCGAAATTGCTAAGTCGGGTTCCAGGGACTCCCCTCCGGAAAACACACAGCTGGTTCCCTCCAGCCAAGGCCATCTCTGGCTACATGGGTGCGGCGAGAGTCCTGTCAGGGTCGCCGCTGAGATAGATGGTGGGTGTGAACAGTAGGACCGGGCCAGGGAGGGTGTCCCCGATGCCAGAAAGTCATTGGGCTACGTCCCTGAGACAGTGACTGAGCCATGCTGGGGGCTGGATGACTTGGTCCCTGCTCTCTAGGCGACTGGGGAGGTAGGGAAGGAACGAGTAAGCCACGAAACTCCCCCCAAAGGCATTTCAGACGGAGGAGCTCCATAAGGAGACTCAAAACAGGGCAAGCGAGCAGAGGGTGGCAGAGGAGGCCTGGAGGAGTAAGTGTGCGACTCAGACGGTGCAGGCGGGACGCCCAGCCCCCGACCCTCGGAAAGGAGCAGCAGCAACGGGCCAGGTCAACTTTACTTATTTTATTTCGACAGGAGCCTTTTTCTCCATTTCCAACAGCCCTTTGAGAGGAGGGAGGTTGCCAACGTTTTCTCGGGTTCCCACAGTCAGTTGAGTCTTTCGAATCTCCCTCCGCCGTCCGGGGACTCGACCCCAGCGTCTGAGAACCCCGCCATCTCGCTCCCGCGGGGGCGGGGTCCCGGCGGAGTGGGCCAGCTCCAGCCCCCGGAGACTCCGCGCCCCGCGGAGCCCCGAGGGGGCGGGGCCTCGGGGCGGGCTTTGCGCGTAGGGGCGAGGCCGGGCCAGTCCTTCTGCGCCACCATTGGTCGTCGGCCCCGGACTGGCGGGCGTACGTCACGGGCAGGGACCACCCTCTTGGCAATGTCTTCAGCCTGCTGCACTCCTAACTTAAGCATTTATTCCACTGGGATAGAAGCGGCAGGAGCAGCGTTGGCACTGGCGAACCATGGCTGGGATTTTCTATTTCGTCCTCTTTTCGTTTCTCTTTGGGATTTGCGACGCTGTCACCGGTTCCAGGGTATACCCTGCGAATGAAGGTAAGAACGAGGAAGCCTATCTGCGATGGGGACAAACAGGGGACGACCCGCGGGTACAATGGTCTTCGGTAGCGCAGGGCCGGTTGGTGTGGAGGTAGCCTAGAGTAAGCGGTGCGTCCCGACCCTGAAGGGTGCCGGGGCGCAGAGATCTGCGAAGGGGTGATGGAAAACCGCCAAGTAGCCTGCCCCGGGGCCGTGACCCGTGCAAGCGGCCGGTCTGTTCAAGTTTGTAGTGAAAGGCCAAAGTTTATCAGCATCCTCTGGCAAGGCGGCTGGAGGCGCCCCAAGGGGATTCACCGGAGCCAATTCCAGGATTTAAAAACAAAACAACAAAAAATTGTGGACCAACCCCCTCCTTCCACTCATTACCATCCCTAGGCGAGGGGAAAACTCAAGCCCGGAACGCAGGGAGGGCTTAGTGTTCCCGGGATCTTGTGAAAGCCTTCTGAGCTCTGGTTTCTGCAAAGTTTCCCGAGCCCTGCATTTCCCGGGACCCAGCAGCCAGGCCTTTGCAAGGCAGCGGTCGTGGCGCCGCTGGTCGGGCGCCAGTGACCCGATTTCTATCAAGCGGCCTCAGACACCTTTCTTTCCGCTGGGCCCCACACCCCAGGGGTGCGATCGCCGGCCTAGGGACCCCAGAGCTTCTCAGATTGCTCCCTAAACCTGGGGAACCCTCCAGCAAGTTGAACATAGTCGAATTTTCGCTTTTCGGCCCAGAATAGTACATTGGGTTAGTTTAAAGGGAACCTGAGCTATGAAACCCATCCTGCGCGTCTTTTCGGACGTGCTGGGAGAATTGTATATGCCTAGTGTCTGCGTCTGGGTCGAGGCGGGGGATCATTTCGTTTCTGATGGGTATAGAGAAAGGCTTACCGTGTGAGTGTGTGTGTGTGTGTGTGTGCATCTCTGTGTGCGCGCACAAATGCGTGTGTGGCGCAAGTGTCTGCGTGGACGTGGAAGATTTGCCCGCGCGTGTATACCCCGTGTGCGTGTGCTTGTGTTCTAACGATTGCTCGTGCGCCAACCTGCACTCGTCTAGCCTTGCTTCCGTCTCGTCGACTCTTTCTCATCATCCATCCATCCATCCATCCATCCATCCATCCCTCCATCCCTGACTCCCCAGACTTGAGCTCGTACATCCCTGTGCAATCTATTATTTTCCCTGTTCCGAAGGAGGGAGCCAAAAACCAGCTTAGTCTTGCGTGGGCAGCCGGTATGCAGAGCTTTCCAGACCGAGGTTCCGAGATAGCAAACACCTGCCCGCAGATAGATACTGCTTGGAAGGAAAGGGGTGCTCTCTCGCCCTCTAGATTCCCCCCTCCATCCGACGTGCCTTGAGTTGCCGCCTCCTCGCCTGGGTCTCTAGGGTCGTCCCTCTCAGCGGAATCGTGAATCTCGCGTTCTCCTGGCTACTTTGCGCACTTGTTGGGACGTCCGCTAAGAACGTTCTCTCGTTACAGACGTAGAGACTGTTTTCTTTATTTTTTACCTTTTTTTTTTTTTACCCCCCTTGCTTTTTCTTTGGAAGTCAAACTTGGGAGCCCTGCACAAAAAAAGGGCGCTGATGGAACCGTGGGCTGATGTTGAATGAAAGGGGAGGGGATCTACACCCCTCTCCAACCCCTCCTTCCCTTAAAAATTAATTCATTTTGTTGCTTTTTATTCCCATCACGTTTCCTTTTCTCCCTTTTACCCTCCCTTTCTACTGCCTCCCTTTTTTTGTAAATTGGGTCTTATTGTTCCCTTTGTGTCCCTAATCCACCTTACATAAATCCAAATGGATGTAGCAGGCTTTTCTCTGGGGACCGAGCAGAGAGAATGAGGAGGGGGGCTCAACTCCCTCCTGGAGCGACCCAGGGAAGGCTCTCCTTTTTAAAATAATTAACACATCCCAGGATTTTGGGTTCCTCAGGAAAACCAGGGAAAAAAGACTGAAGTTAACTCCCTTAATTTGGGGGATGAAATAAGAGGGTAAATGGGTGGATTTCAGGAACGTGGGGGGGAGATTGAGAGTTGGGGTGCGCGTGAGCAAGGATGGAGACTTCCCGTTCCCACCCCTCCCCCAACCTGAAGAGCCAGCTTCACTGATCAAATTAATAACCCAGTGGTTCCTTTGAGATGGGCCTTTCGACCCCCAGGCCTGCAGACCGCGGTGGGAAAGGGAATGTGGAGAGGTTTCAAATTCATTGCGTGTCTTTCAATGTCCTCAGTACCTAGCCCTATTCCAGGCCGAGCTGGGTACGGCACATCTGTAGGCGCTTTCTCTCTTCCCCTTAAGCTTTGGGGCACATTCTAGATGTGTAGCATAAGCATCCTATATCCATTAGGCAGCACTCCATACCCAAAATTCAAACCAGCGTTTTCCCCCGGGGTGGGAGGACGCAGCTCTGATTGTCCTCTTGCCCTCTAAAAGACCGGAGAAAGCCAGAATACTTGGTGAATTTGCATTCTAATTCGACTCGTCTGGCATTCTCCCTTCCTGGAACTTTGATATTTAAAAAGGGGTGGGGGGTATTCCACTTCCAAGGTCTATTTGTTTGGGGGAGGGGTGTCAGGGGACCAAGCTTTTCCATGACCCTTCGGATACTCTTGGAGAATTCACTTGTGCTTCTGTCACCATGATGATGAGTTATATGGTCATCTGAAACTTGCAAAAACAAATACTTCTGGTAGATACCAGACAGAGATGAATGCAAATTTTGCTCTGGTGTGTTACTGCCCTCACTGATGTATTTGTTTTTTTGAATTGTACTTGAAATTCGAATTGTACTACTCACCCTTTTTGGAAAATGAATCAACTGAGACCTGGGATGGAATTTTAAATGTTATGCAAGTTAAATAAATAAGAACCTGTAGATTTAAAGAGGGGAGAAGATCAAGTGAATAATGATTATTTACATAAGTGAGACGAAGTTTAGGTTTTGATCATAGTTGGATATGCACACCCTGAGCACATATGGAAACGCTCAGGCAAATGGTTTTTGTATTATTGGCTTTTTTTGCAATTGGAAATTAATCTATTTTCCTTTGTTTTCTTGCAGTTACTTTATTGGATTCCAGATCGGTTCAGGGAGAACTTGGGTGGATAGCAAGCCCTCTGGAGGGAGGGGTAAGTTCTGAGTTGCTTTCTGATGGAAAGGGGAAGAAGAGTGAGTAGCAAGTTTCTCAGAGTCCTAATGGCTTGATTCTTGGTGATTGTGGTGAGGGGTCAGATTTCCACTGTGGCCTATGAAGTGAATTAGGCTTTGTTGGGGAAATCCTATACTCCCTTTGGATACCTCTGTCATGGAAGAACTAGAAACCAAAAGGGCAGAAAGGGGTTTCAAAATTAGGAGATTGGTGGAGGCATAGACTTAGATGCCTATTTAAAACTAAAATACCAACAAGAAACATGATCTAGGGACCAAATTAGAAATCATGCCTATTACTATGATGGCCATAGAGTCCTGACAGGGTTAATTTTACAGCAATTGTTCTGCTTCCAGATTAGGAAAATGAATAAATAGAGATACCAGAGGGAAAATATTTCTAATTGTCCTTATAAAAATGGCTCCCAATCTCACTGTCACAACCTTAAATCAGCTGCTGTTCTCTTTTACAGGCTGAGAGACAGCCTTGTGAACCTGCTTCAGGGGTATACTACATGCAGAAAAGCTCCAAGCATGTATATTGCTGGTGTTAAATGCTAAAAGTTTGAGTATCTAGAATCTGAATCTTTGAGGCTGGGAGAGGCTAGGTTGTAAAGTATGAGAGAACACACATCCCTGTTCATTTCTTCTCAGATTTGTAGAATTCACCATGGCACCCTCCATGGGAAGACTTAGAGAATGTTCCTAGGTCTATGGTCACATTCTCCCACTTACCCCACTTTGTAGCAGGTCCAGATAACTCAACTTTGGAAAGAAGTCAATACAACATGTAACTCTGACTTCTGCCACCTTAAAATTACTTTCATATTCTTTTAAAATTAAGCAAATCATTCAACCTTCCCCTGATTGATAGTTTTTGCCTGGGTCCATTGATTAGAAACCATTAAGGGTAAAAAAAAAAAAAAAAAGAATAAAGGCGAAAGATTAGCAGTGAGTCTCTTGGAGGCAAAAATTGTAATGCTAGCACCCTGCATGATGTTTCACACCCAACAATTGAAAAAAAACAGTAAAGGATTGGGGGGAGAAAAGATTCATAAGAGGTGTAATGGAAGATGTGTTTCAAAAATGAGCGGGCAAAAAAATGATCATGGACATGAAGAATCATGGGTTACAGACACTGTAACCCATCTGAAATAGGATGAAGATTGTCTTACCTTCCCCTTTTTTTGCCTGAACTTGACTGCTTGTCCTTGGTTTGGTCTTTGCTGATAAATTCTAGTCTGTCCCCAAAACCATGATTTAAAGGGGAGGGAGAGTGATTGGCAGGCCTCTGCGGGTGTAGACAAGCTGTATTCACCACTGATTGCAGGCAATTGCCCTCCTCCTTTGAATGTGAAGAAAGGTACAGCGTTATCTTGGTGAGAGTCAGACTCATTGTTAATCCTATACCCTGGAAAGGTCACTGATTCAGGCTGGGCTTTCCCGGCTATAGCAGGAATGTTCCTCTGTAGGTTAAAATGGATTCCTGCAGCTTGCAAAGCTGAGGGTGGAAGGTGCTCTTCTTACTTGTATTAATACATTCAATGAACCTTATTTTTCTTGCTGTCTGCTCTTAGTTTTGAAGAGAGAATATATCTAGCATGGTTTTGACCCTAACTTGTTTCACCAAATACACTGCGATTTACATAAAAACAAGAACATGTTTGGGAGCACAATCTATGGTCAACCCTGTTTCCAGAAAGCTTTCATCACAATTTTCTATGTTTAAATGTCTGTCTTTCCTTCCTTCCCTTTTCTTTTGTATTATTTTCTTTTCAAATTCCTCAAAGAACTGCTAAAAGAGTGCCTAGTTATTTTTCATAAACACAAAACTTCTTTTAATTGTCTTGAAGTCTATTTTTTAAAAAAATACATAGATAGCTTATTGTATAAAATATAGGCCCATCTAGAAGCTGATATAAGCAATTTTTTCTTTTTATTAAATATTAGGTTGTAGCATTTTAAGTATAATTAGAAGTTAGAAGTGAAATTTTCCTAGTACACAACAGAATTAGTCATTCATAGCTGCCATTGAGAAATTATGTCAAGTTATGACATTTGAGTAAGCTCTAGATTTTATCACTGAAGACTTTCAAGTTTAGAGTGAAGGATAAACTGGATATCTACCAACAAGGGATTGATTGTTAAAACTTCTTTCTAGTTGAGGGTATAAAATATACTGAGTCTTCAATCATTCTAAAATCTTTGCTCAAACTTAGAACATTTCACATCCTTGCTAGAAACTTATAATAGTGGTCTGATAATGCTGTTACTGGTGTTATTTGAAAAAAGAAATCTGATTTGACAATACTTCAAAGTAATATATGAGATAGGTTCCTATCTTATCTTATGGACAAGTCATCCTTCAAAGGAACAACTACTCCGAATATGAGAGTAATGGAACCTGACAGATTCTGATAGCAACATTGTAGAAAACAAGAAAGCAAGCAAACAAACAAACAAAAACCCTAATTTCTTGGGAGTGCTCATTTAAAGCAACAGTTGAGCTGCTTATGCTGATTGTAAAATAAAAAGTAAGGGAGGGCGTGTCATTATTCTGGTGGATTGATCGATGTGGTTAGACAGTTAATTCCTACTGGACCTGAACTATCCTGTATGAATTTTTTGGAGTTACCTCTGTTTATACTAAAAAATGAGTTTTTCCATTTTTCCTTTGTTCTGAGATGAGAAACAAGCTGAACAGGTCTTTTTGAAGATGCAGGATCTCCTTTTGGATTTACGTGAATTTCCCAAAAAAAGGAAATCACTGGTGATTTAATGCTAGATAAAAAGCAATTTTAATCACCACAGGGCCCTTATGCTCCCTCCCTCCAAGTTCCAACTTTTATAATGGTAGCAAGATGAAAGGAATACAGAATTTTATGGATTATAGCCCTTCCCATAGCAACATTTCCATCCATTAATAGTTTTCCAATGCACAAATGGGAAACCTGTTAGAAGGTACATTATAGTTTTGTGCACTTCACTGGATTGAATGGAGCTTTAAGTGGACTATTGTAGAATACAAATTTTTTAAACTATCTTTTTTTTTTCTTCTAATTACATTCATGTGTTAGGTACTTAGGCTGATTTATGCCTGATCTATATTAATGCATTGCTGTAGATAGATATTAATGAAGAACTGTAGACTTCCAACCAACTTCGTAGGATTTAAGATATAGGAGCCCAGACTATCATCTTCCTTTTAGGATCATTTTTTAAAACTACAGTGAAAGTGAAATTACCACTGGAGTTACTCTGAGGTCAGATTGTCCCACATTAGAGAATCTTTGTGTTAGGAAGGAGAAGGCAAAGGAAACACTAGTGTCCTCCTGAAGTGCCCTGGGCTTTCAATCCTGAATACCATTTACAATTTTATTTTCAGTATCCACTGAAGAGTTAGAAGCAAAACACATATTCACTGTTATTTACTTAAGCATCTCATCAAAAAAATAAGAACATGTATAAACTTTTTAAACTGAATACATGTTCTTGAGGAGTTTTTAGCTAGTGTGTATTTGAGAAACGCAACCGTAAAATTTGCTGTCTTCCCAGGATTACTGAAACCAGAATGATGGGATTTTCTTTTCCCCTTTATACACTAGTGATGGTGCCAAAAAATGTCAACTGACTTTTTTTAGGTATTAGAGAGCAAAGTTCTGACAGGAGCACCACTAATTAACTGATAATTGTCTTCCTTTGGCAAGCCCTACTCTTCCTGCATTTAACACTCAGGTCTCTGGTGGTTGGAACAAAACACTGAGAGGTGTTGTTGTTTTTTTCTTTTTCCTTTCTCATCTATGAAAAATTTGAATTGTTACCCCTTGAAGTTGTAGCAGTTGTAATAAATGAATTTGAGGTAGTTAGACTACCAACAAGGAGCTGCTGAGAACTCATAAGCAATAAGTCCACTATTGCCTCTGAATTTTAGGCAAAAAGAGTGAAACAATTAAAAAAAAAAAGGATTGTCTGAGTACCATGAGGTGCTTTATGAGTTTATGAGGACTGAAACTCCTCAGTAGTTTTCTTCATGATTGAAAGAAAAATAATCCATGTCCTATGAGAGTAAAATAGAATCGGTGAATCACCGCTGTC
Organism: Aplodontia rufa; assembly: GCA_004027875.1. Lineage (NCBI taxonomy): Eukaryota > Metazoa > Chordata > Mammalia > Rodentia > Aplodontiidae > Aplodontia > Aplodontia rufa. The sequence continues at coordinate 47,746 of PVKS010008605.1, read as the reverse complement.
TAATGGAACTTTGTAACTGATGCGTCCGCTTTGGATCTTTGCAGTGGGAGGAAGTGAGTATCATGGATGAGAAGAACACACCAATCCGAACCTACCAAGTGTGCAACGTGATGGAGCCCAGCCAGAACAACTGGCTGCGAACTGACTGGATCACACGGGAAGGGGCTCAGAGGGTGTATATCGAGATCAAGTTCACCTTGAGAGACTGTAATAGTCTTCCGGGCGTCATGGGGACCTGCAAGGAAACCTTTAATCTGTACTACTATGAGTCAGACAATGACAAGGAGCGTTTCATCAGAGAGAGCCAGTTTGCCAAGATTGACACCATCGCGGCTGATGAGAGCTTCACCCAAGTGGACATAGGAGACAGAATCATGAAGCTGAACACTGAGATCCGGGATGTGGGCCCGTTGAGCAAAAAGGGCTTTTACCTGGCTTTTCAGGATGTGGGGGCCTGCATTGCTCTGGTGTCCGTACGCGTGTTCTATAAGAAGTGTCCACTCACAGTTCGCAACCTGGCCCAGTTTCCGGACACCATCACAGGGGCTGATACCTCTTCCCTGGTGGAAGTTCGAGGCTCCTGTGTCAACAACTCAGAAGAGAAGGATGTGCCAAAGATGTACTGTGGGGCAGATGGTGAATGGCTGGTACCCATTGGCAACTGCCTATGCAATGCTGGGCATGAGGAGCAGAATGGAGAATGCCAAGGTAAGAGGAGCCATATTGTCCTAGTCATTAGGGCTCAGTGCACATAATTAAATCAGAGATGAGACTAAATGGAGTAGAGCCAGTAATTAGCAGCCCCTGTGGGATGTGGTGGGACAGAGGGGTCTAATGAGTAAGTGCTGTAGCTCCAGGTGGCAAGGCTAAGACATTTCTAATACCAGCAAAATAAATGATGCTGCTGTAATCAGCAGAAGGCCAAGCACATTTGCTAACAGGCACTTAGATCTGAACTGGCTTGGTGCACCCTCTGAAATGTAAATGAACACGAAGGAACAGGCTTGATTGATCCTCATTTAAAACAGGTGGACATGTATTTGAGCCATAGTTTTCTGGTCCGTAGAATTGGTAAAATGACAAAGATGGAGAATATCTTTCATCTTAAATATACGTGCATGAATGATTTAAATGTGAAATTAGGATTGTGTTGTTCCAGTCCCCCGGCACCCTTTAAAATCAAGCTGTATAAAGAAAGTCCCTATCTTCTTTCTCTTCCTGCCTTGTGGACCAGTGAAGTGGCCCCACAGAGTGGAGTGACAGTTTCACTATATTCTGTTCCACTAACACCCTTTGATAGGCTCCCTAAATGAAATTACTTGACCAAGGACCTCTTTATTTCTCTTAGGAGATGATAATAAAGTTAGCAAGAGTCTTATTTGATCTGTGCTCAGAGGCAATAGTAAATTGCAATTCAGTTTGATAATTGAAGTTTTGAAAAAATAATGTCTTTTTTTACCGTGTTGATTGCTATTCACATATCACTAAGGTGATTTTTCTCACCTAAAGTTCAGTGTATGCAATTCGTTCTTGCCTTATTTCCCCCATCTGGGGGAGTTAGTAAAGTCTTTCACTTGGCGGAAGCTTTGTATCTGAGTGAGGGATGAAAGTAATTCATCTTATTGCTCATGTCATATGTGGATTAAGGCTCAAAAAAAAAAAACAATTATCTTAAATTTTTGTCCTGTTTGGAGTTTCTTTTCAATGGTTATCACTAGCCTGATGCTACCTAGTTACAAAACTGTGGTTACTGCTAAACAGTTGCAGTGTGACTTGGTCCCATGTATAGAATACATCAGACTAATATTTGCTCCTGGTGACTGTTGAACTGTAGACTGGTTTGCCAAATGGCTCATCTGATTTGGTGATTAAAGAGCCTGAAATAACTGACAGGCAAATAATTTGTCTGGCATTTCAACCATCTTAATGACAGGGTGGGATTAACAATGGGACATTTCCCATGATTGAATGGGGACTGGCAGTCACGATCTAAAGAAAATTGCATTTTTGATCATTTGGTGTTCTAAAGCTAGGCATTTCTCCTTTCATGATTTATACTTTTCACCAAATTGCCAATACTGATTCATTTATGGTTGTGTCTAAGAGTAGCTAATAGTGAGTGTCCTATAATTTCATTGTAAATGAAACAGAATAAAAACTGCCCCTCTTCTAACTTAAAGTGAGAAAGGAAACTTGTAAATTTGAAAATTTCCAAGTTGGATTTTAAAGTTTTGCATAAAGTTTAATTTCTTGCTTTTTTGTTTCCTTTTGACTTGGCAACCACATGATAAGCTATACAGAGTTGAAACTCTGAAGAATATTCTGGCATTGATATTAGAAAATATGTAGCAACTAAATTACAGTGATCATGGCAAGAGCAGTGAAATGAACAGGGCACCCATCATATTTTAGAGTAAAATTTTCTTCCTTTTCAAAAGTTTTTGTAAGACAGAGACTTGTACATGTTCCCATGTCAAGATTTCTTGTATGTATTAAAAAAAAAAAAACACTAACTTCCATTTCCTGTTAAAATGCTCACCCTTCCAGCATTAGCTCATCTCTCTGTAACTAATGCTATTGATTTTCAATTGTCATAGAGCCCAGTAACTCATACATTGCCACATTGTGCAACTTCTTGACGTTTTTACAACCCAAATTAGAAGGAAAAGAGAAAAAGATAGAGGGCGAAGTGGATGTAAAGGCAATTGAACATTTTAGTGGTTTGCTTTAAGGAAATGATCCTGGGAATCCAGTTATTCATGTGACTCACAGGAGGGGAGGGGCTTAATGGTTTAGACTCAGTTGGTTTATGAGTGAACTGTTTCTAACACAAGCCCAGCTATTTAATGGAAGCAAAAGTTGACTAAGCCATTTTTGAGAACCTTCAGAGTTTTCATATGTGCTACTGAGGGATTTAATTTTTTTTTCTCAAAAAATTGTTAACTCCTTCAAGAAGACACTTCTCACACAAAATCTTGCATTTAATTTGCTCATTTGTTTTTATATCTACTAAGTGAGGATCTCTGAATTTTGGGAAGAAGAAAAAACTTGAATGACAAGGGTTTCTTTAATTCCAAAACTGGGTGAGACTTTTCAAAGATGACTCAATACTGTAAAAATTGTAGAAGTAATAAAAAGGGTTGGCCCTTAACATTGTCACTGGTATCAGAGAAGCATCTGAGGGTGGCAGAAAGAATGTGGAGAAAGGAAATGCATCTCACTTTGGTCACCTAGCTGGATGACCTTGGACACATTCCTTAAGCCGTCTGAACCTTGGTTTGTTCATCTATAAAATGGGATGGGAAAGGTTCTGCTTAACTCAGAAACTTGCTTGGAGAAGTCAGTCACTGAAGGTTGGTGAAGTCACCTTGTAGATCGTAAAACACTACATAAGTGTGAATGCTAACATTTCTTTTATCATCTGCCCTTCTCAAGGTCATAGCTGTTGATTTGAAGGGTGGTGAGTTGAAATCACAAAAGGGAAATCTATCTCTCAGCCACTCTCCAAAGTCAAGGCTAAAGATAGGAAGCATCCCTCCATCCATTACCTAACAAAGAGTAATACCCATTTTCACACTTCATATTGAAAGTGATATTTGGAGAATGTTTGTCTCTTTATTTTTAATTTTTTTTTGTTTTGTTTTTTTCTCTGTATCTTTCTGGCTCTCTCGCTCTCTCTCTCTCTAAGAAAAGAGAACTTTCCTTTGAAAGAGTGACAAGTGATTTGAGGAGGAACAAGAAAAGGAGTGTTAAGTCAGATCAAGGAGGGAAATAAAGGAGAGCAGGCCAGGTCTTCAGAACTCTGGCAGTAGGTTCCTCCTCATTGTCTTTTCAATAGGTCCACTGTGGCAGGACAAATAGAAGAACAGGTGAAAGGTCACCTACTTCCTCATCCATCTTCCTTGGGGTCTGGGAGGTCAGAGTGAAGATTGATTAAGATCTTAAATGTTTGACAAAGGATTCTTGGGTAAAAATGGCCAGGGCAGGCGGGGGGTCCGGGGCATGCTGTTGTTTGAGTGTGACCCTGGTCATCCGCTGGAGTCATCAAGGGACCTTGGGGACAGAACTACACTTCCTCTTGCACTTCTTTTGCTCAGCGGTACATGCTAATGTAAAGAAGGATGAAGAGCTGTCCCTGAAGTGTCAAGAATGCAGGGATTGCAGGGAGATGCAGGGCCTGCCCCCGCAGCAGCTGCAAGTTCATTGTGCAACTGAATAGCATTTTCTGAAATGATTTGGTTTGGTCTCAGAAGACAACAAAGAGGGTTAGCCACTTGTCTGTCTTCTCAAGGAGACTGTGACTGGAGTTAACACTTGCATAGTGATTGGGTGCAGAGGAAACTTAACTGGGCTGGTTAGTCCAGTGACCAGACCCCATCGCACTGTCAAAGAAAAGTAGCCAAATCCAATTCCAAGGTCTTCCTCCCATATCCCCCAGTTCAGAAATGTGCCAGATGATTAGGGGTTGTTTTGGTTACCACGGAACAGGAAGAAAAGGAACATAGGAAAAGATTCTTCAGGAACCTATTTCCTGCTTAATTAAAATGCTAAAAAATTAGAGAGACCCACATTTACTCTTTGGAAACATCAATAAGCAATGTTTTCCATGGGTATACATAAAAATAATACTAGCAAAAAGAAAGCATGCTGATAGAGTCACTTTTAAGGCCAAATAATCCTACTTGTGACAAAACTAGGTTAGACAGGAATCAAGACTTGCTAAAATATTTAATTTTACTGGACTAGGGGTGTAAGTCATATGTTTGATCCCCAGCACCATAAAATTCATATATAATTATACTATAAATTGAGATATCCCCTTGGACCTGTATTAGATATTATTACATATGTAATATGTTCTTATCAGCTAAAGGTCTTATTAAAAGCACTTTGAAGAAAGAACAGGATTGAAATAATTTGGTTGCTGTAAATTACAAATAGTTGAAATTTATGGTCTGAAAAGAGGGAGAGAGCTGTGTCAAAAAAAAAAAAAATAGTTTGCTTTTCTAACATACTATGGAAGAACCACGGGAGAAAGAAGCAACGGAAAGGAATCATTTAAAATATCATTCAGAGCGATGCTGTTTTATATCCCTTCCACTTTTGAAATTTTCCTTCTACCTTTGAATTCCGTCTTTAAGAATCAATTGCTCAAATCACAGAGCTGCTTTTATCGCTGGCTTTGAAGCATGACTGTGATCACTGGAAAACGTCATTCTTTCTCTAGGAGAAGAGAGGCCTTAATTATTGTCCTTCTTCTGTTATCTTTTTTTCTATTTCTCCCTCTTTGTGTGACCAGATTCCTTTCTTGAGAGAGAAGCATGGACTGATCTCTATTTTGGGTTCACCAAAGCATCACATACAAATTATCTCAGTGAGGGATTTTTGCAATATGGTATTTAAGATTTGATGACTTAGTTTAGTCTAACTGAGATTCCTTGTGCCTTGCAAAAGTGAATTGAGACATAATTATTCTGTTCACATTTGAGTCTTTAAGAGAAGTACTGTTCAAATGGGTTTTCAGTTGCTTCTGTGCAGAGCACAGGTGGCCCTGATAAGTTTGACATTCACACAGAACTTCTCCACTTATTTTTTTTTTGTATTTCATTGATGGATTTAATATTATCAAAGCATTACATGCTTGTCAGAAAATTTTCCACTGCTGAGTCCAACCACATAACAGTGAAGTCTTCCACTCCCCATACATGCATGTGCACTCAGTTTCAAGACTCTCTTCCAACTTTCTGAGTTCCCATTCTTCACTCTTTGGCAGGTAACCCAAAGACACCTTTACACATATATTGCAAAAAATAACAGTTGAATTCATTCTCTTAATTACCGTCTTGCATTTACTATGCTTGTGCATCCTACACATGATTCCGTAACATGCAATTTTAGTTTTAAGGATGATCCGTAGTCTATTATGAATATTTTCTTTAATTTTCTTTAACTTTTCCCTATGGGTAGATATTTAAGTTTTCTCACTATTTTCTCTTTGCTTTTTTTGGGGGGGGGTATTGTTTTCTGGTGCTGGGTTTAAACCCAAAGTCTCAGGCATGAGAAGCAACCATTAAACTACATCCCCAGCTTTCTGAGTAGTATTTTCAAACAAGCACTTTAAATTGTACCTTATATCTGCACATTTTTTAAAGAAATGATTAATCTTGCTTTCTTAATTTTCTGGTTTTATCTTGGGCAGATAAGTTTAGTAGAATTTCCCGATGAGAATGTGAGTGAATGAGTGCTGTTAGGCGTATAGGAACTCGAAACATGAATGACGATTATAAAACTTGTGGAGTCTTATTAAATGTTCATTGAATGAATGAATAAATCAGTCAATACATGCATAAGATATTCTGGCCTGTTTCATGTTAAACATTTATTTGGTGGAGTTATGCTTTATAAAGTCAACAGAATATATCAAAATCATTGAATATGACTAATATATTAGCAAGGCCCTAGTTTACGATTCTTCCTTTGATTAGATCCTAACTATTTTTAATCATGTGTATGAATCATCTCTTTGCCTGAACGTTCCTCTGCAGCACATGAAGTTGACACCGAGTTGGTATAAAGAGGGCTGTTGGAGTTAGAGATATGAGTTTAGCTTCTAGTTGAGCCAGAGGTGTAATTGTAGACACTACCTTAACTTCTCTAAATTTAAGTTCACATTTGCAAATTGGTGATACTGAATCCTATGCTATTAGTTATGACACATACACAGACATGTGCTTGTGTGAAGGGCTTATCACAGTGCGAGAATCATTAACCACTCAATATGTGGAACTTGTTACCCTGATTTTCTTGTTGTTAAGTAAAATTATGGCAATAATATGAGCTACCCAATCAGCTTCTCCCCAACATTGAAAGCCCTTGGATCAGGTTACAGAGTAGAGGCTTTTCATTCGTTTTTTTGGGGGGATGACCTGATGATTTATATAGGAGGAGTGATGGGGGTGGATGGTGTGAAAATGGCTGGTCTTGACTACATTTCTCAAACCTCCCACTCCCCCAAATCACTGTGCCAGTCCAGGGGTTCAGAACATAAGTCTACCTGGATTCCTCTGCAAAACCCTTTCACATGGCTTCCAAGGTCAAAACTTCCATAGTAATAGCAAGATGCTATTTCCCGCTCCTCTGATAGAGTTTTCCAGAGGCTACCTGATGGTGATCTCTCACAGAACTGAATACAGAAACAGCTATAAGACTCCACTTGTCGTCTGTTTAGCCAGTTACTAAAGGGACATGCAGAAGAAAAAAGAAAGTAAATAAGATAGTGCCACTCCTTTCATTAACTTCCTTTCATTTTGGAATAGTTATCTTTTCATTAAAATTTATGTTGTTTGTGTTACGATGAATGAATGAATTTGTATTAGTTTTCAGTAAATGAAAACTACTTTAAAATTTTTGTTTGGAGTTCTAATGGTAAATATCAATAGCCATAGCTCACATATACTGAAGCACTCTGGCATCTCTAATGAGTTGGGTTTTGTTTTTATGTTTTTTTTTTCTTTCTTTCTTTCTTTCTTTTTTCTTTGTACAAGGGATTGAACCTAGGGACACAGTACCACTGAGCTACACACATCCCCAGTCCCTTTATATTTTAGCGTGAGTCGTTCTTGCTAAGTTGCAATCTCAGAGACTCTGTAGGCTGAGGCAGGAGGATCACAAGCTCCTGGGCAAAGAGCTCAGTGAACTCAGTTTTCAGCAGGTCATTGAGATACTTTACAAGTTGCAATGAAATAAGGCAACTTTTTCATAACTTGGAGATTTAGGTGGTTTAGAAGACTGTTGTTTTATTTATTCTGCCATTTTAATGTTTCTGTAAAATTAGGCATCAATTTATACCTCTTAACATTTTAAAAACTGGTTATCTGTGTGCAATAACATGGCTCCCTGCTCTCTTCAGTTTTATTGTGCTTGTGAGAAGGAATGATTAAAGAAGGCCTCAGCTGCCCCCAGACCAGAGAGACTATCTTTTTCACTTGGTGCATAAAACCTTCCTCACTGTATCCCCTTACAGCTGGTACCTTTGAGCTGTTCCGAGGAGGAGAGCAGGGGAGGTCTCTTGGTCCCATGATCTAGAGGGTAATTAATAGTTGCATGACTAAATGGATGTTCTATGAATATTCAGGGTCCATTTTGCCCTCCTGGGAAACCAACGTGTTGGGCCTGCTTACCACTCCCTTTGGAGACTGTTAGCTTTCTCTGGGTGAATGCGGGTCCTCAGCTGTCTGCTGGGCCCTGCCTTTCCAGGCTGCAGAGTCTTCATTTGCATATTCTTGTAAGGCCCTCATGCAAAACAGCACACCCATTTCCCTGTTGCACAAAGGCAATGAGGGCTTCCTTTGGAAACTCCAGCCAAAATCGCCTTCTGTTTATGCAGAACCCAGTGATTTAGACACCATGCAAATTAATTCCGTTTTGATTTGAATGCTTCCAGAGATTGGGGGTTGTAGGCCAGGGTCGAGTATTTGCACAGGGCCCTTTTTGTGCACACCCCTTCTGCCCCCCCCCCCCAGTGTGGCTGGTTGTCACTCACAGGCCCCTCCTTGCCCCATGCAAAATAACCCAAGCCCCTGCTGCTCATTTCATTTTGACCTTTAGAAAAGGAGCCAGCCTTGGTGATCCCAGTGCTTGTCTGTCCAGTGACAGCTTCAGCTGGAATCTTGTTCTTTCTGAGGTGGGAGGGGATGGCACTATGCAGATTATGCTAGGAATGTTTAGAAATGTCCCCACAAAGGGCATTAAAAAGTTGTGAAGGAAAAGATAAAATTCTTTGTAAAAGAATTGGCAGGTCTCAGGAAGTCCAGAAAAAAGGGTTGAGGACACTAATGACTTGGGATCCATTCACTCCTTCAACAAATAGATATTGAAAGTGTATGCAACTCACCACTGGCCCTTTCATCTGTATTTCTGCTTCTATTAATGAATGTTTCAGTCTTCATATCTTGCATCACAATTAAAATCGCTTATTTTTCACTTAGGTATATCCAGATGAAATTCTTCGAAAGGAAGGTGTGTTTCTTTATTGCATACTTGTGTTCAATTTTTCTGTCTTTTGGATTCCTGACCCCCACTCTTTGCTCCCCCAAAGTTTCCAAATGTACCCACAGTTTTCTTTATTCCTTCTAACATGGAAAGTTTCCTGTTTAGCCTATTTTGCCCAATGAACTCCACTCTGCCGCAAAGCAGCATGATTTTCAGAAGGGCCATGATCATCTGAGTTCTATAAACTCGAAGAAGAGGGTTTTGCATGAAATGTTTTTGAAGTTGAATTAGTCTTGAGTTCAAACTAATTTCACAGAGAAGAACACAGTCTTGGGCAGATGCTTGCAGGGTCGTTAAGTGGAAGCAAGGCCAGTTAAAACAACATCTGAATGTGGAGGAGCTTTGGTGTAGCTCCACAGGGCCTGACGAAGTTTGATGGTGCTGTTCAAAGTCCATTTGGGATGGATTATTAGGATTAAAGAGCAGCAGAGTGCTCTGTTCTCGGTGCGTTCTCTGGTGTCATTAGTGGATGAGAAAATTCAGCGGCCGATCTGGCTCTTGTTTCTAAGGATGGATTTAAACAGACCCACACTTCTCAAAGGTGATCTTACTAACCTCTTCTTAATAAGTTGCAGATCTCAAATTGCCCCCGATCCTTAAAATACGATTTGAAGTCCATTGATTGATAATTATCATTCCTCTTACATGTACAGATATCTTCCACACCAGTACAAAGCTGTGGTACAGTTTCTTAATTACCCAGATAATCCTGTTTGCTTGTATTTTTAAACTATGAAGTGCTGGGTAATTATTCAATTCTTAATAGAAGGCAAATGGCAATGTAAACAATAATTAGGATGTTAGACAGACTAATGCACTTCAAAGCAATTTGGATTTTTTTTCATACCGTTCAGCATGAAGTCCCATAAAACTAACAATTTAGAAGGAAGGCGAAAAAGGTTCTGTTTCGTTCATATTTTATGGTGTTATCTCTTCGTGGCTTGTTTCTCTGAATAGCATTTTGCCCCATTGAAGCAGGGGCAAATGTTTGTCAGAGTTTCTTTCCTGCTGCTTGACATTTGGCTATGTTCTCCCAGGCCTCCAGCCTGGGCCTTTGTCTGTCTCAGCTCCCCAGGTCAGAGGTTAACAGAATACTGATTTCCTCCCATAATACCATGGCAGGTAAATATGGGCCAACCTCAGGATCACTTAAGACCAGGCCAGTTTGGAATGCTTTTCTCTTGGGCCTTTGTCCTTAAGAAAGTCCCTGATTTGAGACTTCAAGTTTCCCACTACTGCTTCCCACAGCACATTCTCCATAATGATGCTGCCGACCCTTTTATGTGATAACTTCTTTAATAACCATCCACAACTAGCTGTGTATCCCTGGCAATACATGGCCTGAAAACTGCTGGGAGATCAAAGTTTTGGATGAATTAATTTTTTTGCAAAGTTAATATGGTAATACTTTGCAATCTTTAGACAATTCATTATGTCTGGTAGTCTTATCTGTACCACATTTCATTGATGAACTAATAAACAGATAACGAAGGCAGTAAACAAAAATCCTTTGGTAACACTGTAATTCCCACCCCACCCCACTTCTTTTTGTCTGGCTTTCTTGATGTGTTTCCACTTAGAGGTGCAATGAGATGAACAGTTTTATTTTCCATTTTCCTCCTTTATGAAGATGTCTAAAGCATTCAGTGATGCTAATGTTTTGCATCAGATTAATTATATCAGCCTTAATGTTTCTCCTTAAGATTAATGTAACTCAGTAGGTTCCATTCTAATTGGTTATGAGACACACGGGCTTTAGAAGTTTTGAGTATGTTTCAAACTTTCAAATTCCTCATCACCATCAATTAATGTTAGGCATCCTTTTTATGTATCAACTCTCCTCTTTCTGTTTGGCCAACCTCTTTCACATTGCACTGTGAACTTGATACTTGGATTCATTTGTTTTCCATTTTAAGTGTTTGAAAAAGACATCTCCACTTTGAAAAACAGTTTCCTTTTGAAGTGTCCAGCTTGGCAGTGACTGAAGCAGCCCCAGGCAAATTAGCATGTTAAAAGAATGGATCAATATTGTGCAGGATCCTCCACCCTTCTCCCTCTCCTCCAATGGAGAAGGGGTTTGAAGAACCCTAGGAAACCCTTGACAGATGTGCCAAGAGGACTGTCAATAGCAGAGTGGGGGGACATTAACAGCTTGATCTAGTGCCCAGTCTGCTTCTCTGCTGGCCATTTGAAAATGGATGCAAGAGAAATGGACAGCTTCAGGAATGCTGTGCTCTTGCAGTTCATGTCATTATGGAGAGGATTAGAAGGAAAGTGTCGGGACAGATAAGAGATCAATACTAGGGCACCAGTTGACTGAACTCACCTTTAGCTGTCAGAGCACTCCATTTCGTAAAATGTAGTCTCTGCTTAGAGAAGAATATTTTAGAGATTTGTTCTTCCTAAGGACTGTGCATACCTATGCATAAGAAAAAAAAGATAGAAGGATTTTTTTTGTGTGAGAATTCGAGGTAATTAACAGTACAATGCTTCCAGTCCTTAAGATGCAAAGGTGCTAATTAACTAATGGGAGAAATTGAGATTTCATTACTCTGTTCTTTAATAAGGTGCCAGCAAGAAGTACAACTGAAAGTAGCATTTAAACATTCAGTTTCCTTTTAAAGCTCTTTCTTTTTTTGCTCTATTTGTATCCTGGAGTTTGAAATTAGTACTGATACAGGGCTACAGTAAAACAATAGAAAAGTGTGGGGCTTTTTAAAGAAAAGGAACTCATATTGATAAAACAATGAGAACATTATCTTTGCATGAATGGGGAAAAAAAGCATTTTTAAAAGGGTTGAAATAGACCGAGATGGGGGAAATTATCTTCCACAGGGCAAAAATGGCTACTGTACTTAGCTAAAATAAACCTTAGTGCATTATTTATCCTAACCTTTGTAAAGGATTCTTAGAGCCTTTTGCACAAAATACTGTAACTGTAACTATTTTGGTAGTTTTTAAATGTTTACTAGCTATGGCAAGGATCCTGCACTGATTTTAGCAATAGGACTATAACTTGTGAAAAGCATTTTGAGATCTTTGCTTCTCCTAAAGAAACAAAACATTTTATTGAAGAAAAGCAATATCTTACCTTCTAAAAATCACAACTACTCTTACAACCTCAGAAAATAAATACACTAAAAAGAACTCCACCCAAAAAAAGACTGTCGACTTCTAGTAGAGATAATGATGGAAAAACACAAATCCATTGAGTTTTCCCAATATTTTTCATTGTACCTTATAGCTGGTTATCAGTGATCTACAAGAAAGCTATTGATTTTTGTATGTTCATCTTACATCCAATCTCTTTATTGAGCTGTCTTGTGAATTCTAATAAGTTTTCAGTTATTTCTCCAGGGTTTTCTACAAAGCAAATAGTTTTTATTGTAAGCAATTAAATAGCTTTTTCTCCCCCCAGCCCCAAATTAGGACTCTTATTGATGGTTTTTGTCTTAATACATTGGTCAGAATTTCCAGACCATTACCGATACATAATATCATAGACTGTGAGCATTTTTACTTTATGCTCAATTTTAGTGAGCATAATTTAAATATGACATCAGGTCTATATTTCCTTAATAGCATATTTTAATTTTTAGATACTTCTCAGAAAGAATGACTATTGAATTTTGTTAAATTACTTCTAGTATTTTTTTTAATTATGTGATTTTTTTTTTTTGGTCAGTTGTATTTATGAGAGCGAATATATTACTAACTTTTTTCTGGTAATAAACCATATGCCCTTTGCATTTTGTGGGGATGAGGGGATCCTAGGAGGTTGCAGTAAATTTTAAATATCTTTTCTTGAATTTGATTGTTTAATTAAAAATGGTGATTAAGAGCCGGAATTTTGGAATAGAAACTAAATTTTAACCTTAACTCTCTCGGTATGACTATGGACTAGTTACTTAAATTCAGCACTTTACTGTTCCACTATGTACAATGGGAATGGTTATTTATGTCCTGGGAGTGCTACTAATAAGTAAGGCAGTATATGTAAGTTTTAAGTAGGGAGTGGCTTCTATGTTCAAGCAATGTAGACATTTTAATTGTTATTTTAGTTTGCATTTTTACTTGATGCTAGCCTACATATTCTCTCTTCTCTCCTCTTCCTCTCTTTCCTTTTCTCAGCAGGTTTGGGCACTGTAGTCAAGTCAAAGAAGGATGCTGGTTTCCTGTTTCTGGAATTAATTTTAAAAGTTGAGCAGGAGATCTATCTTTTTTGATGTGTTTTGACGATTCTATCATTAACATTGCTTCTGAACAATGTGCTTCGAATTTGGACAATTCTCTGTGTATCTGTTAGACTTCAGTAAAAAAAAATGCAGCAACAACCACAATAACAAAATTAGCTCTGGGACTTTATTCAGTTGCCTTTCAAATCATGTAAATGATTTTCAGGCCCCACAGAGTAAACATTTTTTTTTTTTTTACTTTAATCTGGACCATTCTCAGTCTCTGTTAACTTCATGGAGAAAATCAAAGCTGTGTCATTACTTCCACTCCTAAGAACAAGTTGGACATTTTTCTTTACTCAAGTTGATCATACACCCTGTAAATTAAAGGTTGTTAAAACTGGAGTTTGTTCATAGGCATGATTAATATAGTATTAACCAGGAGTTTGGCTATAATTGAAAATCTAGTTTAAAAAATATTCAATTATTAAATAATACATTAGCAAAACTACTTTCCACTGCAGAATGAATGTGGATCAGCCACTCTGAGCCATGGTACTTTGCTCCTTTCTATTCAGAGAGAGAAAATACAAAATGATTGTAGAGATACCAGGTGTTCCTTAGAGCAGCAACTCGACTTAATAATTTATAAATATTTTGTATTAGGGTAGAGGATTGGCAAGTTTCATTTTTCATTTAATCAAATAGACAAATATTGTAAAACCAGAGGACAGATAGTAACTGCATAAAGGAATGTTCCATACTTTGGACTAGGTGAGAGTGGGTTGCAGTGCCTTTTGTAGTGGTGAGTTCATCCATTTGCATGTGTTCACACTGGCAGGACAGCCCAGGGCACCCAGTGGTATCTCTGCAGTGGAAGATGGAGGCCCTGTGTTTCTCATTTGGGGCAGGACCATTCTTCCTTGAATAACACTCCAGCAAGAATGGGTGCTGTGGGCTCATACGTTGTGATGCTGAAGATCCTACTAGTAGTTGCTGGGTACTAAGGGTGGCATCCCCTGGTCATTGTGATAGGTCAGCTCTTCCCTCTGCATCTCCATGTGTCCCTTGATGCATGCTTATCTAGATGATTAACTTAGAGACTCCACAAGCTGAAAAGTTAGTTATAACTCTAAATTCTAATATGGCAGAGTTTTGCTTACTATATGAACTTTTCCTTGTTTCCTAGAATAGGACTTTTAGGCTTAGGATCTTGTAGCATAAAAAAGGTAGAGAAATTTTTTCACCAACCCCACTGAATAATCTCTATCTTTAGGTTTATTGTCCTTAAATCTAAATGTACATTGATCTAAGTTTTCTTAGGAAGTATGAATTGAAGGAAATGGAAAATGTTGTTTGGAAGAAATGATCACATTTTGTGAAAACATCTGTAGTGAGGGTCATCAACAAATGGCCCTAACAATCTTAATTTACTTTGCATAGGAACAGTCTGATAAGGTACTGTTATCATCCTCGTTACAGATGAGAAAGGTAAGGCCCAGAAAGCTGAGGCAAAGGCAACTACTCAAGATGATCTGAACCAGATACACTGGCTCAGCCTCCAAAGTTGCCAACCCTACACCATAATTCCCATGAATAAAACTGTTGGAAAGAAGGTGCTTCCCAAGTTAACCAGTAACATAAGACCTGAGTTGTGTTCTTATAAGGTAAGAGGACTATTTAAAATGCCTAGCTGCTAGTAAATACTGGACACTATTAATGTAAGGCTGTCATCAACAACATTGTCAAATACTCACCTGCCAGTGGATGGCCTTTGTATTATTTTGAATGGCCTTGCACAGAGCAAAATGTGACTTTGCAAGGCCAGAGACCTTTGTCAAAGAGTATAATATTACTGAGAAATTGTATTTACTTTGAACTCTGTATATCAGCAGAAAGGCATGACACATTTCCCTTAAACTTGACCAAATATTTGGGAGTTTATCCTACAAACCCAACTTTACAAAAGACAGAACATCACTCATCTTAACAGGACAGCCTACCCAAAGCTCCTGAGGGCCAGAGGGAATGTTTGAGCTCTCAGCCTCAGAGGCAGCAGTAGAGCCTCTTCAACCTGTGTCGTGGTGAGGTAGAACAGCCCTCTCCAAGACTCTGGAGAATATTTAAGCTGGAAGACCTGCAAAGTCCTTTAGTCATCTCAGCCTGTCTTACAGATGGGCAAATTGAAGCCCAAATGAAGGGTACCGAAGCCTGGATTTGGGGAGTTTCAGAGTTGATTTTATTCACCTGTGCTTATGTGGGTTTCTTGTGATGATGGGGTGGCTTGGTGCTATGGTTTAAGTGTTTATGTACCCCCCCAAATGCATGTTATAATCTTAAACCCTAAGGAGATGGTATTAGAAAATTAAACCTTTGGGATGTTGCCCAGAGAGCTAGGTAGCACTTCCACCTGAGACAGAGAGAAACACCATGTATGAGCCAGAAAGAGGATCCTCACTCAGTGCAGAATCAGCCCGGATCCTGCACATCTCAGCCTCCAAAACTGTGAGACCCACTTCTGTTACATTGTTGTTATTTAGATATGATTCGTAATCTGTTGTTTAAGAAGTCTGAACAGACTTAGGCACCTGGTGTCCTGAACCTTCCACCCAGTGACCAGGGCTTTTTTATGTATATGTGTCTTATAGAAATCATTTCCTTTCTAAATCTTTGTATTCCTCCCTTGGAAAATGGAAACGATACTGTTTACTTTAAGTTTATAGTATACAACATAAAATTCATTTACACATTATATATATATGTTTATTAAGTCTCTGGTTGAAGAAAACATTTTAACATTTTATCAATCACGCTAGCATCTATTTCCACTGGTTAATAATTCAGTAGATTCTAACGTAGTCAGATTTAATTATAAAACTCTGGTTTTATTTTATACATAGTTTCTAAGCATTGCATGGAAATCTCCACCTATTGGGATGTCTAAATATGGCTCAAAGCACATTCTAGGGAAAATATGAATCACAGGATAGTTGGGTTTGGGGGAAAAATTATCACAAATTCATGTCATTTGTAGAATAATGTGGAATAAAGATTGGCAAATTCAGCTATAATCTCACCACATGATGAGGGCCTGGCTTGTTTTGGTTTCTGTGCTTCCAAACTTTCTTCAGTGTACACATGCGTGCTCATGCACACACACGCACGCACACACACGCACACTCAAACACACACCAAAATGAGTTAATGAGCAGGCAGCATTATCATAAAATCTTGCCAGATCAATCAAAGCATCCTCGTAACGTCATCTTCAATGGCTATAGAGTTCTCTGTTGCCTGCATGGGCCATAATTTCTTCACCTAGCCTCTCTTTTTGGACATGGAAGCTATTTTCATTTGATGCCTTTAATCACATTACCGTGAATATCTTCAACAAAACCTTAAAACATTATTTTCAAATAGTAATCTGAAATACTGAGTTAAAATATGCATTTTAAAGGTTTAATGCATACTGGAAAGGCTCAGTGTTGAGATACACGGTTACCTAGGCTTGAAACAAACATAATGAGAAATAGCATCCATAGGGGGGTCATTATATGCTAATTTCCACACAATACTCATTATGAAAAGAACTCCAAAGTGAAGGTAGTTTTACTCATTAGCACTTGCTTGTGAGAAAAGTTCTTCTAAGGATTTATTTTCTCAAGGTTTTTCTTTTTCCTTTCCTTTTTTTTTTTGCCATCAAAGCCTTTCTTTTCAATGTAAAAAAAAATCAATTAATTTTTAAGCTTGTTTTAAACAAATGGAGGATTTCTCATCTACTTATGACAGCTGTTGGCAGCTGCCTTTTAATATAAAGGATTATATATATTTTAAGTGGTCTGATGCAAATTATTGCCTCTAGATCTCCAGAAAGTTTCCCTCCCACTGTTTCAGGAACATCATCCCTCTTGAAACCAGGGAAGGCTGCCTTTCAACAAGACACTGTTCAAGTCAGCCTGGGAAGGCTGATTGCTTTTATATATCCTTGTCATACAGTGTCACGGTGTCACCGAATGCCTTCAGGGTTTTACCAACTGGGAAGGAAAATGAGTTTGTGGACCATGCATAGATGTAAAAATATCTACACATACAGAAACCAGGAGTTCAAATCCCCCAAGAGTTGATTGCTTCTCCTTTTTAGGAATTAAATGCTTCAGTTGCTGGATAATCAACTATTTCTATGACCTTAAAATTCATCTTCTTACACTCTAGAGCATTACCACCTTGAAACTGGGTCATCTGAGTGCCTACAGGAGCCTGCCCTGCATGTATCTCCCAGGTCCCACTTATTCATCATGGAATATTAATTGTCCCGTTAAGTTCTGCACCTTCCCCTTTTTAAACCAAATTAAACTTCTTACAAGTTATTTTTCTAGCTCTGTGGACAGAGCGTGAAAATGCCTCACCCTTCTCTCCTGCTTTTTGTAGCTCCTTTGGCCTGGTTTCTCAGTAAGATTGCTGGCACAGTGGCTCAGACCTGGAAGCTCTTAGAAATGGGTAGAAGCCGGTTGTGGTGGTGCAACCTGTAATTACTGTGACTTGGGAGGTTGAGGCAGGAGGATTGCAAGTTCAAAGCTAGCCTCAGCAACTTAGCAAGGCACTAAGCAACTTAGGAAGACCCTGTCTCAAAAAAAAAAAAAAATTATAGAAGGCCTGGTGATATGGCTCAGTAGTTAAGTGAGCCTGGGTTCAAATTCCGGTACTAGAATTTCCCAAATGATAAAAGTACAAATGTATTTCTTAAATCTCAAACATATATTCCTTCTTCTGCAACCCTTCTCTTATTTAGCAATAGGAAATCTAAAGCATATCATAGTTTGAAATTCTTTTCCTATTAAATGAGCTAACAAATTTTGTGAATAGAATTAATATTCATTGTGGAACATTTGGAAAATGCAGAGAAAGAAACACACACAGGGAAAGTGAACCCAAAGTCACCATCTGGCCATGACAGGGTGCCATGGCCTGTCTCTTCACTGCGTGAATCTCAGTCTAAAATGGTTTTGCTGTGCTTGGGTGGTAGCACCTTCCGCTCACTCTCTAACACCAGTGCAGATCTAGGTACCTGGTTTTATGGTAACTCAGGTGCACCCACTGCTGGGGAGGGAATTCACTTTGCTGCTATAGATTGCATTTCTGTTTTGCTTGGGATGCATATTGGCATCCACCTGCTTAGAATTGTAGCTTCCCGTGCACTTGAGTGGCCCAGAAACTAGGACAACTTCTCTCTTGCTGGCTCAACATTCTAGTTCCGTACTGGGTCCAGCACCTCTGGTTACAACCTGAAATCCTCCATGAATGAGCTCTTGCCATTTCTGCCCCCTGGGGGTTGTACCTATTTCTCAGTCCCACAGACCTTGTTGTGTACCACCAGACTTGACCAACTTAGTTCTCCCCAATAGTCCTATGCCAGTTTCTTGAGGTCCTTCCCTTGGGTTGCAGTTCCTTCTCCTCTTGCTCTGCTGCTTTGTGAGGGAGGTTTCTAAAGGCCTGCTCAGTTGCCCATCCAAGATCATCAAGAAGTTCTATGCAGGGAAGGTATTTAAACAGAAGTCAGAGGGAGTCTTTAGTAGGAGAGGCTTCAGCAAGTTACCCTCACTGCAGAGACCCACTGCAAGAACTGCTCTCATCCTTTATAATTCTGAGGTTATTGTGATTCAGCAGTAATCGCCACTCCCACTTCATGGATTCAATAAAAACACGCTTGCTACCTTCTCAGGCCTGTGCTGAAGGCCTCAGTTGGCACAGGAGGTTTTGCTTGTTTGCTCATCTACTGTAAATTCAAGTTTTATGAAGGTCACATCAGTGTAAAAAAGAGTGCAAATACAATCAGTTAATCAAGACCATCGTGTTTGACCATTTAATTGGCATTGACCACATTATTGAAATTGCACATTGATCCTGTTTAGTTCTGTCAGGTGATGTGATTGAGGAGAGTGCCGTGGTTCACTGGCTACAAGGTATCACCACTCAGAAGTAGATTTATTGTGCTTTGTAGGCAGTCATAAGAGCTGCTGGTGGGATATTTTGTTTCAAATAGAGAGAACTTATTGAACTAAAGAAGTAAACTGTTTTGTAAAAATGCACAAATGCTCACAGTGCAGCAGCATTGGAGCAGATTGACAGATCTCCCCTCTCTTTCTGCTCCTGCGCAGCCTTCTCCATGCAGGGGGCTGGCAGATCTTCTAAACATGGGCATCAATCCCACATGTGATCACGCCTACTCCAAAACCACCTTTGGCTTTTAAAAAGGGTTTTGCAGGGGAAGGAGTCACAGCTCTCTGTAGTCTTCTTTCCTGGCTGGCCCTAAGATTCCCTGTAGTGCTTCTTCCTACAGTTTATCCTGCTCGAAATGCTTCCTCCCTGCCCTGTTTTTTCCTTCCAACTCTCTGGAGTATCTTGATTGCATTCCTTAGTGTCACAGGAGCTTCCTGGTAGCATTCTATCTCACTTTTCAGGGCAGAGTATTACTTTGTGCGTAAATGCTCTCTCTCTTATTTGCCACTTGTTTTCATGCCAGTGATTAGTTTCTGTGCTTAGGTTACTTATATATAAAACGCAGATGGGAACAGTAGCTACTCCATCAGGTTGTTGTGAAAATTAGGTCGGCACCCATGTGGAACATGCAAACCATGCCTGGGAAATACTAATCGTTCAATAAATATTAGCTCTTCCTATTACTGCCTCTGTTTAGTGAACAATCTGTACAACTTTATATGATATTTATTTCTGGGCCGGAATTGACACTCCTCCTAGACTAAGTCCATATTTTATTTATTCCTGCCTCTAGAGTAATGTCTAAAACAGTTCAGTACACAGAGTCCTATTTAGTCCTGGTGTTCCACGTGTGAGTGTTGAAATGAGCGAATAAGCCAGTGTGAAAAGGGAAATGTAAAAATGGCAGTGGTTTTGTTTATATTTGTAAGCAGTCGACTGACTTTTGCAGCACCCCGCCCCCCCCAGAAAGCTTTGTGTACTTTCAGTAAGAAGCCAGTATCTGTCACCATCTTATTCAGTACTACCTGTGTCATAAATTTAAAGAGTAATTGAGGCTGAACTTTCTTCAGGTTTATTTACTAGATCAAATAGGACTTTCAACTTTGAGTCCTTATTTTATTTGCCAGCATAAACTTATGGGTTTAGTCAAGTGCCAAAGAAAGAAGTTAATCATCTGAATTACATGGGTGCTGGCAAACTGCTCTTTCAAATACATTTTTGCTGAGAGTGTGGGGGGGGGGCACATTGTATTTTTATCTTCCTTCAATAAATCCAACTGGTTGTAACAGTAAAACTCTAATAATTAATCTAATAGCTCTAGGCTGCTAATCATTTCAGAGAAGTGACATTACCCAGAATATACTGGTTACCCTTACTGCGTGTCATTGATACATAATTCAATTGATTTTCACGCTTTTTACATTCTAAAATGAAATACAATTTTTGTCATATTACTAGATTGGAATTCTTTGACAATACATTAACATGCCAAAAATAATATCACACACAAGAATAATGTGGAAATAAATTACAGGTAGAGCCCAATCCCTAAGGAGATTTTCACTCTTGTCTTGGGACAGAAGACTAATCACCCTGCCCACAGGTCTATTTCACCCTACTCTGTTTTCAGCCCTTAGTTCGATTCTATAAATTACTCATTTTATGCTTGCTGCATGCTCAGGGCCGTGTTGGTTTTACCAGACATTGTATTTACACAAGGGAGTCTGGATAACCTTAAAGCACAACACAATTTTTTTTTTTAAAGATAGAAATAGTGGGGAGGGGAGGGAATCAATTTTATTGACTTTTTCATGTGACTTTCATTGCTCTGACACTTCTTTGTGTGCGTGGTGCTGGGGTTTGAACTCGCATCCTTGCCCGTGCCAGGCAAGTGCCATAACCACTGAGCCGCCACTCCAGTCCCACTTTTTTTTTTTTAAAGAGGAAAAAATACAGAGACTTTCTTGCAAATGCATCTTTGAATGAGACTGTGTATGGATTACAGTAATACTGCAGTTTTTTTAGAAATTTTTTTTTGTATCTGTCTTCTTTAAAATGTCCAGGATGTTCTTTTCAAATATGCTTCATCCTTTTTATCTTTCAAAGTGGGTTGGGTTTTTGGAGATCAAATAATTCCTAGCTCAGGCGGTGGATAAATGAAGGGATCAATCATGCTGTGCAGTACTATTTTCCCGTGAGGAAGTGTGAGTGGTTGCAAGCTCTGTTAGTGAATGACTTCTAACTTGTTTTGATGGGGATTTCAGAAGGAGCATTTGGAGCTTTGGCAGTACAGTGGAGAAAAGAATGGGTAGTCCCCAGCATTGGGATTCTGTCATTAATTGCAACACAACCTCCATAAAACTGAGATGCCTAGCCTTCAGAGCCCAAATTGAGCTTGGCTCATATTTGCTGTTGAAGTAACTAATGAATGATTGAAGACACGCACGGGTAGATGTTCACAGTAGTTGGTGAAAGCACCCAAAAGCCCTTGTCATGTACTAGTTAAAGCCTGTGTCATGGACTAGTTTATTTTCTTTTTTGGCATTAAATTAAATCATTTATGTTGTAGCTGCTGGGTACTCGTTTGATGACCCTAAGTATTTCCTTATAGCACCACAACTTGGTAAGGCAGTGATTGTCATTATTATCTTCTTTTCACAGATGAGAATCTAAGGCCCAGAGAGGCTAGGCAGTTTGTCCAAAGTCATACAAAAATAAATGAGGAGTAAAGAGTCTGGCTCCTAACCAAGCCACATTCTATGCTTCCTTTCCGTGTATATTTTTCTGATCTGATGTATGTTCTTGAATTATGCTCCCAATTATCCTAAACTGAGGATGTAGCAATGCCCTTTCAGAGATAAAGGAAATAACCAAATTGTACTTGATACAGGGATATTCTAATTTGGGAATTCATATGGGTCTTGAGAAATATCAAGAATGTCAGGGGTGTCCTACAGAGCAGCCTAAGGCAAGTAATGTGAAGGTCAGCTTTCAGTTAAAGGGTAACCCTGATACATTATGTGAAATCATTGCTCACGTAAAGGCCAAATTCCTAAAGGCCTCTAATCTTAAGGAGAGAATAAATTAGGGTCCCAGACTGAGCTGCTAATCTCACTTCCAAAAAGTATTGAATAATCTGATTTGTGATCAGATCCTCAGCTTTTCTACCTGCTTCCGTGTCTAGCAAGTGGTTATCTGGAATAGGTCATCCTATTCCAGGTGCCTTATAGCTCCAGCATATCAAAATGTATGATATGATGATAGGAACACTCTCCCAGAGATCAGAAGGAGCTATTTGTATTGACAGCAATTATCTGGAAAGACTCCAAGGAGAATAGGAACTTGATAATCTGTAGATAAATAAAGCTGGTAACAGGAATAATAGGCCCTTGAGAGAAGAGCTGGAGTTTTCTTCCTCACCCTGGGGTTGAAGAGACTGAGATTGACCAAGTGGGTGGGGATGGTTTTGTAAGACTTTGAAGAGCAAGGGGACTTGGTATCTCCCTCCTGGTTCATTTATTAGATACTGTTTGATTGCCTGCTATCTTCTAACCATTGAGAGCCACCCATCATAGAAGATTCTTTCTGTACTGGAGTTGATATGGTAGATTTTTACCCAACCAAAGGGAATGTGCCATTGATATAAGGATTTGTAATGTTTACCAAAATCTTTGTTCTGCTACTTTGGGCATGCAAAAGAAAGATAAGGAAAGCTTCAGAGTAAAGTTGACTTGAAGGTTATATTTAAAGGATGATTGACTTTATTTAAACAAAAGAAAAAAAAGAGGAAAAATCCAATCAGTTGTTTGAAGAGAGGGAGAAAAAAAGAAATACCCCTGATTTGGTGTGAGTGATGCTTTATTATTGCCTTTGTAGATGGGTGGTTCAGGGCAGTGGATGAGGGGCTGATGTTTGTTTAGTTTTGGAATTTGGAACTGTTGGAGAATGTCAAAGCTAACATATGGTTACTACTTTTTGTAGGTGTAGGGTTGGCTTAAGATAGGTCAGTGGAAGGTGAGTATACTGGGCTTTTCTGTCTCATGATGAAACCCAGTGGTTTCAAAAAGAAAATTTTGCATTAAAATCATTTCAAGTGCTTCTCACAGATGGACCTGTTTTGTTTGTTTTTGATGCTGAGGATTGAACCCAGGGCCTTGATTATGTTAAGCATGTGTTCTACCTGAGTGATGCCCCCAGCCACAAATGTACATTTTTGAGATCACCTACCAAGAGTTTGGGGACTGGAATTTGAGATCTGAATTATGAACAAACGCCTGGGTAGTTTTGATTGATTTATGCTAAAAAAAAAAAAAGAAAGAAAGAAAAAGAAAAAAGCATTTGGAAGCTGCTGGTAAATCCTCCTGTTGCCCACTCCATTCAGACAGCCTCTGGACAGCAGAACTGAAAGTGATCTGTGGGCTCTTGGCAGAGCAGAAGATCCAGGGAAAGAAATAACAGTGCCTCCTGTTTCTTTTAACTTGATGGGAATAAATATGCATATGGATTTAGCAGCAACTGGAAAGTACAGAGCTTGCATCCAAAAGAGATGATGAGGGCATTTCAGACAAGTGCAAATTGACCAATGTCAACGTGTGTTTAGTTAAAAAAAAAAAAAAGTTAAGGCTGAGGATGTATCGCGGTGGTAGTACGCTTGCCTGGCAGGTGCAAGACTCTGGGTTCAAACCCCAGCATCAAAGGAAAACACAAAAAATCTAAGTGAAGAGCAGTTCTATTATAAAAGAAGTGTGAGTTATCTGCTTTTTTCTGTTGGAAACCATTTCTTGGGGCATTGGGAAGGGGATATGTAATTGGAAATGCACTTAACAAAAGTGAGAGACTGTACGTACAGCTTGATTATAGGTATAAAATTAAATTATCTGCTAAATGTGGTGGCGCAAATACAATAAAAACGAACTAGTCAAAAAGTTATTGACTACTTAGAAATTCAGATGGAGCTAAATAAAACTTTGACCAGGGATAATCACAGCTTGGGGGCAGTCTCTTCTATTTATAAGGTAGGGAAATTGCCGGAGGCAGCCAGTGCAGAAGTCTGGCTTAGCTGTTTTGAGGCATCTGCAAGATGCAGATTTTCATCTGAGCAGCTCCTTTCTTGGTGCCAGTGTTAGAACTTGGAGCACTTGCAGAGAAGCAGCCTCAGAATCTTCTGAAGCCTGCATAGCATTTTTGTCAAAGGGAAAACTTGTTTAAAGCAAGGATGGATGGGGATTAGCCAAGACAAACATAGGTCAACAATAGGGATAGGGCCAGAGCAGAGAAATTTTCTAAAACCATGTGGACCAGATTGCCGGTGATTTAAAATTATGGGTGTGTTTTTGCACCAATTCATTTTTAACAAATAGGATACAATTTATTCTTTTTGTGGGCCATTTTCAAATTATTCTTTGAGGACATCAAGATATCCTGATATTCTGCAAGAGAAACTGTTGGATTGAATTTTGCAGTTGCTTCTCTACTTACTCAGATTGGACAGATCAAGTGAGAATCACGGGTAGCAAACGGTGCTTAACTAAGATTGTTCTTAGATGTGTATTTTATTTGCTTATGTGCGAAACATACTGTTTGCCACAAAGATGATGGAAAAAATGATCTTACAGGGCCCTCAGGAGAGGTTCTGCTGGCTCTTACACTATCCCCAAGTAGACAGAAATCTGCTTATCAATATTGTCTGAAAGTGGCAGTGGTACATACCCACGGCAGTTTGTTCTTATATTTTATAGGTAAGGGATAATCCAGCCAATCTTTACAATCCAATCCTGCCCTCGAGGACATAGTCACAAAACTGAAAGTCAGCATTTGAAATCAGACTGATTTCCTTGGAAGAGTCATGCCTTGGTTCCACCCCACCCCCCACATACACAAACATTTTTGTTTTGCTTTTTGGTGGCACTGGGGATCAAATCCAGGGCCTTGGGCATGCTAGGAAAGTGCTCTACTTCTGAGCTGCATTCCAAGCCCATTATCTACTCTTTGAAACTCATACACTGAAACTCACTCAGTGTGCTACGCTCTAGTGTCTGGAAGCTCTGTTGACTTTAGCAGTCACATGTGGGTGTAGACCAGGATTTCGACATTTTTCTTTCAGGAAAGCACCCTTTGAACTTCTGCTTTGAACACATCAGCTTCCTCCTCCCTCTAACCCGTCAACGATTTCAGTCCAGTGCACATCTGCATTTTTTATTGATCTGCATGGTGGGTAGGCAGGGTGGTTGTTACAACCATAGCTTCTGTTTCCTCATTCACATATTTTTCAAGGGCCACAAACAGAAATAGAGAAATCAAGGCAGAGGATGACAGATCATGCTTATGATGGTCTGTAATGGTTTTGAATACCACCTATATATACATACACACGTATATGTGTGTATGTATATATTCAAGTACTTGAAGATGGGGAGCTTCCTCTGGTGGGATAAATACTGGGTTTATCACAATGCAGGCACTTGGTGAAATGTAGCGTTCTCATAATTTACATGCCAAGGCCATTGTGTGGGTCAAATGAAATGGATTAAGCAATTTTTTCTTACTGTTGTTCTTGATTTGCCTTTCTTTTTTAATCCCTCTTTTGCTCCAAATCTCAAAAAATCACCCAGAAAACTAGTAATTAAGCACAAAGGAGCTCAATGAGCCAAGGCAAGTCAGTCCAAGCATAACAGTCTTCCTTCTGAAGGGGCAGAGTCTGGGCAGTGGGGACTCCACTCAGAGACTGGTAATAAAACTGTTCCAAAATAAGGTGGGCACAGAGGCTAACAGTTCCCAGCCCAGAAAGGCTTTATGCAGTGTTCCCCACTTAAGAGGGTCAGCCTGTGCAAAGATGAAGAATACAAACAGTAACAAATGCTGGAGGGGTTGTGGAGACGTAGGAACACTGGCACACTGTTGGTGGAGCTGCAGACCATACAGCTGCTCTGGAAAGGAGTGTGCAGAATCCTCAAAGAATGAGGGATGGATCCACCCTACAAACCAGCTGTCCTTCTTCTGGGTATTTTCCCAGAGGAGTTAGAATCAGCACATTACAGGAACACAACAAAATCAATGTTCATAACAGTTCAATTTACAATATCTAAATTATGGAATTAACCCAGATGTCCTTCGTTGGATGAATGGATCCAAAAGCTGAAAAACTGTAATATATGATATATATGTATATACATACATACAGTGGAGTTCTACTCAGCTATTAGAAACAACAATGTTGCGGACTTTGAGGGTAAATGGATGGCAATGGAAGAAATCATGCTGAGTAAAGTTAGCCAAACCCAAAGGGTCAAGGGTCGAATGTTTTCCCTCATTTGTGGAGGCTGGAGCTAACCCAGGCTTAGGTGAAAGGCAGTCAAACTCATGTTTTGGAACCCTCAAAGGCATAGCAACACATAATCTAGGGGAACCGTACATAGACTTATGTGGGTGGGGGGAAGAGATGAGGGATGAGAGAGGGAGGGAAGATAGGAAGGGATTCTAGGGAGACAATCAACAATGTAGAATAATCTTTACCTCCCCCAGAAATCAAATAATATTTATGTAATCATTTAATTCTGGACAATTCACAATCACATATATACATATATATATATATATGCACGTATATATATATGACATTTATATTTGTTATAGGAACGTAATATAGAAGAATCAAGAGACATGGGTGTGGGCAATGTGGGGGTAACTACAGTTTAGAATTAAATGCATATCATATTGTTACTTTATACACATTTATGATTGTACAACTCATCTCCTTAATTAAAAAAAATTTTTTTTAAAAAAAGAGAGCAGCCTGTGTGCCAAGTGGTGTTATTGACCTCAGCAAAAAGTCCCTTCCGCTAGGCATCCTGGAACTGGAGGCCATGGGCCTCTTAAGAGGTCAAGCCTAAGGTCTCAGCTCCAGGCAAGACCCCGCCATGGCTGAGGACCTGTAATAGGCAATGTTGACACGTGGCCTTGACTTTTCACGCTGGTTTTCTGGAAGCTCATGGAGTGACTCCCTGATGTTGATTCCTTGAGCAGAAACTCCAAGTTAATAATCTGCTTTCATGATGACTAGGGATTTTGGTGAATTTTGATGTCTCCTTAGCAAGTTAAAGTGACCCAGCAATCAGAGATAGATTGTTAAATTTCAACTATCAGAAAATTTTCCTCATCTTTCATAACCGGTGTTTGAAGTTTCCTTGCAAACACTATAAATATTTTGGTTGGCTTCTATGCACCCCCACTTTCCTAGAGCCCTGCTACACAGTTGATAAGGCAAAGGGGAGAGGGAGGTAGCCAGAAGTCCTTGCTTCTGAGAGCTTCTCATCCAAAAATCCTGTTCAAGGTATCTCCTTGCTCAAGTGACCTTTTCACATATTTTTCTTCCAAGATTTTCTGTTTTTCTGGAAGGAAAAATCAAGCTAAGGCTTTTATAGGTAGACAAAATTGTGTTTGAGTTTGACTATCTTAGCATAAAAATATAACAATGCACTTGACATCTGGATGATATGTTTTATCTACATCTAGATACATAGAAATTATTTAGACAATATAGGAATGAGATTGATGGATGGATGACTGTTATTCTATTTATCTTAACTTTATTCTTTTAAAATAAAAGTTTTTTACAAAACCCTTCTACATATATGAGTAAAGGAAAAGGATATTATTTATCTAGAATCTGCCTGAGTTGGATAGAAAGTGTGTCTGTATAGGAAGTAGATTTGCACATTTTTCCTTTCTATCATGGTTTAATCTTGAATTAGATTGTCTTTTGTTTTTTCTACTTCCATTTGCAATTGTTATGAAATTCCTGCCTGGGGACTTCCAGAAACTTTGTAAAAATTATACAGTACGAAAGTGCTTTGAAAGAGGATTTTGAGTCTGAGGTACACTGACTGGTATTAACTCAAAAAGTTCATATGGCTTTTGCAAGCAGAAACAGGCTTACGACTTTGAAGAATGTAAGAAATGATCACTATTTCAGAAGCATGTAAGTAGTTAATCTATTAATCTGTAACAGAGTAATAAACCCACAGGTATAAACTATTTGTAAATAGAGTCTGGGGTTCTGAGCTTACTGTACAAAGTTTAATATGACTTTTCCAATTGCGCAGTTCCAATACTAAGCCTGGGTTAGACCTTAATGGTCAGACTTCTTGCTTGTCCTTGCTCTCTGGAGTAGTCCTGGAACATATTTGTTTGCTGCAATTGAAACAGTTGTACCCTGATTCTTTTCTTAACTTGATGGCAGCTGCAACACTGGACTGATTTTGTGCCTCCTAAAGGTAGCCTCCCCAGAGGCTGGGGAGGGTGAGGCAGGAGGATCCCAAGTTCAAAGCCAGCCTCAGCATTTTAGTGAGGTCCTAAGCAACTCTGCAAGACCCTGTCTCAAAATAAAAAATGAAAATGGCTCACGTTGTGGCTCAGTGGTTAAACACCCTGAATTCAATCCCTGGTAACCCCCAAAAGACATTATAAGTTAATTCTCAGGCCTTTGAGGTATCCATCCTGTCTTCAGCCACTTACATGATATTTGTAGGACCTCCCGGGTATTTGGAGGAGTGAGTGGTGCTTAAAGAGTCACATTCACATTTACCTTACATCCCTTAAATAGGTGTGGTGTTTTGTATTGGTTAAAAAAAAAGTTAAAAAATTAA
This sequence comes from Aplodontia rufa, assembly GCA_004027875.1. Taxonomy (NCBI): domain Eukaryota; kingdom Metazoa; phylum Chordata; class Mammalia; order Rodentia; family Aplodontiidae; genus Aplodontia; species Aplodontia rufa. The sequence goes on along the minus strand of PVKS010008605.1, from coordinate 18,879 downwards.
AAATGGATTTAACAACGGTGACACAATGAAGTCATATTATTTGGGCTCAGCAGAGGACATGCTGCATTTTGGACTCAAAGACATGCTGACTTCCTGCAGACCACTGTGTCCTGATGCCATTCTTCCATCCTTTGGCTGGCACATGGTGAAAAATATACCCCGTGGAGCTCAAGAACACATTCTTTATCCCTCACTCTCAAATCTCATCCACAAAACCCTTTGACCTCAGATTTAAGGATGCCTAGCCTGGCAGTGTTCCTTGTGGCTGCTGTGCTCCCAAGGAGCACACCCAGAATTCACGTGTCCCTGGTCGCCCACAAGGGTCTGTGCTGTGGCAGAGCCACAAGCCAGGCACCCTCAGCCTGTAACCTCCCTGGTTTCCCCACTCATTTGTTCTGGAAGTTACTTCCCACTTCTCTCAAATGTTTCATGTCAGAGAATGTTAACAACCAACTCCCCTGGAAGGGATAAGGCTGAACATGACTGCAGATGAAAGTAACAGTGTGTTCCTGTCCTTTCTCTTCCTGTTCTGAGGCATGAGTCAGTCTCCTTGCCTTCGTGTTTACACAGAGCCTTAATAACAAATAACAGCTTATGTCGACCTGCTGAGACAGTGAGGGAAGGAAGAAAGCACCAAAGCACCGGGAAAGATCGGGGCTGTGCCCCACTTTGCCTCCCTCCCTGCCTCCCTCCCTTCCTACCATCCTTCCCTCCTTCCTTCCCTCTCTCCTTCCTTCCTCCCTGCCTCTCCTACTCTTTCTTTCTCTTTACCTTTCTTTATTTCTTTCTTTTCCTTCCCTTCCTCCTTCCTCCTTCCTTCCTTCCTACCTACCTTCCTTCTTTCCTTCCTTCCTTCCTTGCTCCCTCCCTCCCTCCCTCCCTCCCTCCTTCCTTCCCTTTCTTTTTTTCTTTTTTCTTCTTTCTCTTTTTTTTTTTGTTATGAGTGACCCTTTGTAGGGAAAGGGAAGCAGCAGGGAGTGAACATTATTCCAGTCATCGCTTTGTAGAACAGGGGTTCTGTTTTTCTAGACTAGTGAGCTCCAATCTCTGCAAGTGTCATGATTGATCACCTGCCCTGACTGGACTCTTTGCCTTTGGCATGTACTATTTTGATTTTCAGTTAGCATAACAGTGAAATCGTTTGCTTTCTGAATCCCATTTCCTCCTTTCTGAGGAGCGGTGGCCTGGGGGGTGGGACACTCTCCTGTGAAAACAGCACTCACAGAACACCTTCTCTGTTGCCCTCTTGTCTTCTCTTTGAAGAAATGTTGGGCAGCCGGCCTTTGATTTGCATCTAGGAGTCCATGGAACAGGGCTTAGGAAGCTGTGCAGTGCTGCTGTCTGGTGTCTTCCTGCGGCAGAGGGGTTGCCCTAGAGATGCTAGAAATTAAGGAGGTCATGCCCTCTCGCACCCTCTCAAATTTTGTTTTTAAGTCTAGGCTTAATGCGTGATGACCTCTCTAGTGATTTGGAGTCACACATTGAATACATCAAAGTGTTAGGTCAAAATAATTCACGGTGGCTGCTCAGTAATCAGCCCCCTCTCTGCCCTGATCCAACCAGGTTCTGAACTTGCCTTAGAGGACAGGCATTCTCGGGCGCTGCCAGTCAGCACGTAGTGTGGGAAGGGTTGGCAGAGCTCAGGGGAGGGTGGCTGTTTCCCACAAGTCACAGTTCCTGGAGCGGGGAGGACGCCTGCTATTCAGTTTCCCTCCGTGCTTTGGAAGGGTGGCCACTGCCAGCATTCCACCCTCTGCACTTGTCCTCAGGACTGAGCAAGATCAGTCCCCACAGCAGGGTCTCTTTCCTTCCTTTCCTGAGGGACATGGCTTTTCTCAGCACTTTCATTGCTTAACATTTTTAAAATCATTTTTCCTCTGATGTCAAACAGTGTAATATATGTTAATTATAGACAATTTAGGAAGTATAGAATATTGCACTGAAGGAAATTACCCACAATCCTGTTACTCAGGGAGAACTGCTATTACTATATTGTGTATATTCTAAGATTAATTTTTTTATTTCTTTTCTTTAATTTTTTTTGGCATATGGATAGATTTTTTTAAAAACATCCTTACTTTTGATTTATTTGAGACTATAAATGCTAATTTGATTTTTTATCTGGTTGTATCAGTGGGCATGGTGGACTGAGGCTAGCAGTATGCCTTTGGTTATCTGGCATTTGGAAAATATTTAAAATCTGATGTAGTGTAATTGGTGATGGCACAGAATGGGACACAGAAGCCTAGGATAGAAAAAAGGAATGGAGAGGAGGAAGGGGTCGAGAATGTTGGGATGAGAGCAGCACTGGATTGAATTTCAGAATCAGAAGATGAAGTTCCTGCGTCCCCTGGCTTGGTGACCTCCCTGAAACTCAGTTTCTTCATCTGGGAAACAGAACTTCTTTTCCTGGGTTGTATTGGTGATTCAGTTCACTAACTGAGGCTCTGGTTAGGAAAATTGCAAGTAAGCACTACGTGTATCAGATGATAACTTTATAAAATAGGTGTTCTGATTTGGCCGTGGGTATTCAGAGGGAATCAGGAGAAGGTGAAGAAGAGATGGCTGGGAATTAGATGTGGTACAGTTGAGCACAGAAAATGTTTAATTGGCTGCTTGATTTTTTTTTTTGATTGATGCATCTGATAGTTAATGTATACTTTCTGAGAAGGTGGTTATCCAACCTGAGAATGGGATTGTTTGTGTAAGAGATTTTATAGTAGGGAGACAGCTTAGTGAGGTAGCTATTTGCTGTTTTGAGCTGGTCACTCTTGCTTCTGCGTCTGTGTATTTTTTAACCCACAGAGTGCATTCTCCTGTAAAGCTAATATGTTTGCTCTCTCACCTAAGAGGCTCTTATCAGACTTTTACTATGGATTACAGACCTCCCTATCAAGAATCTCACTGCATTTACACAGGAGAGAACAGGACAGTCATAGCTCTGTGTTTAAAACAACAGATAAGGTTTGTCTGCTGTGTGCACAGAAGGGAGGAAGGGGAAGTGGGGAGCAGTTGAGAAGAGGAGGAGCCTGGGAAAGATGTACAAAGGCCTTTAATGTGTGAAAGAATTTCTTTGTCTCTGCTCATGTGCCTCAAAATTGGGGGAAATATCAAAAAGGGGACTTGCATACCAATATCAGGACCTTTGGAGTCAGATCACCTCCGTCTAAACTCTGCCCTACCCATTATTAGCTGTGTGATGACTCAGTCACTACACCATTTCCATGCCTTGATTTCCCCTTCTGTGGACTGAGCATAACCATAGCAGTGATCTCATGATGCTGCAGTCAGATAAATATAAGATGTGGATGTTTTAGGACAGGGCTGTACCAGTTTTGTTTTGAATCTTGGTGGAGAATTTGAGAAGACAGTCCTGGACTCATCGTCTGCCCAGAGCCTACAACTCTGAATACATGTGGACCTCCCTTGTGGTGCCAGGGGCTACCGTGCCCAGCTGTACACAGCTGGATGGAAACGAGAGTAGACTTCCCGCAGGCTCACGCTGTGACACGTCCAACCTGTGGGTTGAGTTCTGTCCTAAGTGTAGGGATTGTGAAGTTTTGTCCAAAGCTTCTATTAAGGAAAATGCCCATTCATTTCAGCTAACTTTTCCCAGGGTCCTGGTTATACATTTCTTCTTTTCCGTTCCTTCTTTCCCATGAGAGAATGGGCAGGTGGGCACAGGCACAGAGACATAAATCAGGGACAGGTGTCATTTAGAGAAAGGTCCCAAGAGTTGAATAGATTTAACAATAAGAATCCCCTCAGCCAAGCAGTGATGGGGGTGTGTTGAACTTAACTGATTTCACAATATTCTGGTTTATTCCCTTCTGTTCTGAAGACAAGCTAGTAGACTTGGAATTGAGAACTCATTCTTTCAAGTGTTTGTGTGTGTGTGTGTGTGTGTGTGTGTGTTGTGTGTCTGTCTTTGATCCTTAGCCCTGTCATTTCCTGAGCACATAAAGCTGAGGCTTTTGAGGCATGTTCGTACTGTGCCCTGGTACTGGAATTACACTGCCTCGGCTCAAATCCTGCGTTAGCCATAGCGTTTATTGTGTGTGCTCAGTTACCTAAATCCACCTGCCTCAGTTTCCTTAAAGTGGAAAAAATGTTTTTTTCCTTACTCATAAGATTGTCCTCAGTATTTAGTTGCATTATGTATGTGATGTACTGATCCATGATCATTCAATATGTTAGTTAAAACTAGTTTGGGAATGAGACAAACTTCAATCTTGCTCCCACTTTGGCCATTTAACTACTTGGAAATCTTTGATGAACTTTTCTTAACTAGACAATAAATGTGAAAAACAGCGACTGGGGCAGTGGCACTGCAGTTATGGTGCTTGCCTGGCATGCACAAGGACACAGGTTCAAACCCCAGCACCACATACATAACGAAGTATCGAAATAAGGAAGACCACATGAAAAACTAAATAATTAAATAAATCAGTCCTCTCTCTCTCTCTCTCTCTCTCTCTCTCACTGTCCCTCTCTTTTAAAAAAAATGTGAAAAAACAGTGTCTAATTCAGAGTTGCAAAGAGGGTTAAACACTAGATCCACTCCCACTGGAGACAAGGCTCCTGAAGATACTCAGTGGGTGTTCTTGTCTTTTTTGCCTACTGTTACTATTAGCCTCTTTTCTTAGCAACATTGTTTCAAGGAGCCCCAGTGTCAAGAAGCAACATTTCATGTAGAAGATTCAGGCTGAGTTCAAGAGGGCACATGAGGACACCTGCAGTGGCGGAATGTAGCACTGCTGGGTAGGACTTGGTAGGCCACTTCTCCTTGCTCAGGTGATGTGAGCCCCATTTCAGTAAGGAACCGCGGATGAGTTAGGTTTCACTTCCCACTGCACTCAGAGGGTGGCTCTATTGTTCCATTCGCGTCTGACTGATTGTAGTCTGTGCCTAACCACTGGGCAGTTCTGCCTCCTGTGATGAGGCATGGGACAGGTGACTGTGAGCATGCCCTCTGCTGGAACTAATGAACCTAAATAAAGGAACTACCCCCCTCTCAGCTCCCTTACCTTGTTTGGCTGAAAGGTAATTTAGGGAGTATATGATAACTGGTTTCCCTCCGCAGCACTAATATCCAGAACCATGAGTCAGAAGATTAACCTTTTAACTGAATATAAGCATTGTACCTGGAGTCTAGTGCCAGTCTCCATTTGTTGAAATAGGAAGTTTCCTGCAGCATTAATGGATGTCCCCTCCTTATCCACGCTGCCAGGGACAGATGACTTGCAGCTGCTTTGCCCGGAGGCCACCGTGAATGCCATGTTCCCTAACAGATTGGTCTAGTTTACATCATCAATTTTTATCACATTCGTTCATGAAATAGAAATTTCTATCATGGGTATGTAATTTGGTGAGCACTGAAAATAGTAAGTTCTTTCAGTCAGCTATAAAATTATATATTTATAGATTTATGAAATTTGCCTCTTTTTAATCCCTCCCTTCCACTGATCTCAGATAAATGAGACTATAGCTGAAAGGACACTTTTGAGGTTTTAGGGTTATAAAAACATGATCATGGCTTGGAAAAATTTAATTCTAAATCCCAGACTTGGGAAATACATTCCTTAAATATGAGAATGTACATTTTAATTCATGGGTAGTTAGCCATAAAATGCAATCAAATTAACTCAAATCAAGGATTTCAATGATAATAAACTTCAGTTGTGTGACGGTTGACCCAGACTGTGTTTAGTAATCTGGGTTGACACTTGAGAAGTAGAATGTATTGGGAAGTCCAAGGACACATTTTTTCACATGTTGTGTCTTCCTGGCTGAAGTAAAGGGATTAAGATGTGTTTAAGCTTTATGTAGATGGCTAAGCATTTGGCAAATTCTGAAAGGTCTCTAAGTACAATATACTTCCTTGTCCTTTCTAGTTTGCTTCTGCATTTGACACAGGCTTCATTAGGAAATTACAACTATGTTTCCCAGGTAACATTCATGCTTGCGGAAGACTGGTGATAAGTCTAACGTGGTGAATTATAAGGACATGCACCAAGTCCTAACGTGGACCAATAGTTGCCCACATTCTTCCTCTCCTGTTCATTTCAACAAGAAGACCTGGAGCGGGAGAGCAGCGCTGCACAATTATGAGATACACTTAACTTGCCACTTGCCTTATTGATTGTATACAAGGGATCATGCTTCCTCAACTTTATTTATTTACTTTTTAATCCGGAAGCCCAGCATCAGAGTGAGCTTCGGCAGAATCTGGAGCATTTCACGCGTCTCTTTCGTGGAGCTGACATCTGGCATGAGAGGTGGCAGCATGCAGAAGTGGCTAGAAACCTTTGACCGTGCTCTCTGCCTCTGACCTGGGCCCGGCCCCTTCATAACCACTGCCCTGCCCTCTGCAAGTCAAGCACTATTTGGATACCTCTGTTTTCAGATAAATGAAATATATCTCATTCTTTTTTCTTTTCTTTTTTTTTTTTTCACCTCTGAATCCTTTCTCACCATGGGTGCTTGGTTTTTTCTTTATTTTTTTCTTTTTTTATTTTAGAGAGAGGGACAGTAAGAAAGAGAGATATAAAGAGAGAATAAATTTTTACTTAGTTTTTCATGTGGCTTTTGTTGCTCTGAGACTTCGCTGTGTACGTTGTGCTGGGATTTGAACTCCTTGCACATGCCGGTAACCGCTGAAACACCGCTCCAGCTTGCTTGCTTGCTTTCCACTCTCTTCTCCATCAATGCAACAAAAGGAATTTTTAGCAACTAAACATTGTCTGAAAATATATGTTGAATAAATAAGTTAATCCATTAGTCAGCGTCTCTTCTTGTTGGGATTGTGGGGAGGATCAGGTGAGGGAGGGAAAGTATGTGTAGAGAGCCGCAGTAACTTCTTGCTCTTCTTACCACTCAAGCTGTTGCTGGTGTTTCTCTAAGTACAGGAGGCTCACTGGGAGATTTGGGGTTGGCACATTCTGCATAGTGACAGCTTAATTGAAAATATTTTGTAATTAGGATTTTTTTTTATTGTCATCTTCAATCTATGGCAAGGAATATTGGCTTTGATTTTAAAAAAAACCTCAATATGATTGAACTTTTGGAAGCTAAGCTTGAGGAAATGAAGTAGTAAATATGGTTTGAAAAACCCTTCCAGAAACATGATCTGGGGTGAGCATGGGGTTTTGGTTTGTGCTGGTTTGCTTTCAGAGGATGTAATTTTACCCAGTGGTCATATCCCCTGAGATATGAGTGTGTGGTAAGGGGATTCTGAAGTCTTATATCACCTCTATATTGGTCATTGTGTAGACTTTTTTAGCTAACTTCATGATTAGTCGTGCCTTATCAACTGCGCCAGTCCTACGGTGCGGCTCCCCCGGCCCCCGCTTGCTGTCATAGTCCTGGGACTGTGGCTCCCCCAACCCCCAGCTGGTGTCACAGCCCTGGGACTGTGGCTCCCCCAGCCCCCAGCTGCTGTCACAGCCCTGGGACTGCTCTCAAACATCTTTGGCCCTGAGTCTCCCCTTGGCATTCCCTTTGGTGGTTAACTGTGCTCTCCCATGGCTATCTTTATGTTCCTTCCAGGTTTTTAACCATGAATGTGCGTAGATCTGCAGCATTGGGCTTCAGAATTCCTAGGTGCCTCCTGAGGACGATGGCATGATTAGGGCTATGCATGCGTCAAAAGCGATTGGTGAGAATCCAAGGCGCTCACTGACCTCAAGTGCCTGGCCTCTTCCAGGTGGGCACTCACTGACCTCAAGTGCCTGGCCTCTTCCAGGTGGACTCAGCGAGTGCTCCTTCCCTTCCTCCTCTGCATTTCTTGTCTCTCAAGCTTTTTAATTTCTTTTTCTCCAATTCCCTCTGAAGTAGAGGGAAGTTTCTCCTTTAGTCTTTTTATGGCTCTGCAGTGTACTCTTGTGTTGTTTGCAGTGTTTTCCAGTACTCTGGCCTCCAGATGTGGATTCCTGATTGTGTCCTTGTATCCTGAACATCTCAGCTCAAAGGTCTCATGACCTCATGTCCTTCCTTCCAAAATCACCTCCTCCTCTTCCTCTGTCTCCTATTTTGGTTTTAGTATCTCTACAGTCTCTGATATTTGATCTGGAAGCCCTGAGGCCAGTTCCAGTACTATGGGGTTTTGGTTTTTTTTTTTTTTTTTTTTCTTTTATAAGTATCTTGCAACATCTAAACAGGAGGGAAGTCCTCATATTGCATTGATCTTGGTCTTCGTTTCCACACACAAACACAGGTTGGGAATGAACTTGGCTTGGAGAAGTTAGGCGAGGCAGTTGGTACTCTACTGACATTCATAATAGTAAATAATAGAGTCCAAGGAGTTGAGAATAGGGAAGGAATTATTGGACTAGCACTGTATGGACCAAACCTTGCTGTGCATGAAATAATCAGAATTTCTTCATTTTTAAAAAAATAGTAATTTAAGTAGTTTAAACAACAACAACAACAATAACAAAAACAAAAGTCTAAGAGGGTGAGATGTAATGAAACATGAATCATAAGAATTTTCAAGAGGTTGCAAATGAGATTAAAATTAATAAAATGGAAATAGATTTTAAGGTATTATTGAGTGTACATTAGCCCTTTGTCCTGGTATGCTTTTTCAAAGAATGCACATTAAAAGTAGAACTGTCAAGGTTTTTTTTGATCCAAAATGTTATGATTTCATAGTATGAAACATGCATTGCAAGAATGATTGATGTCATTCATTTGTTTAGAGTCACCAACTTATAGGGGAAAAAAATCGGATGGCGTGAATTAAAAAAAAAGATTTTTGGGGAGAGAAATTGGAATTGAAAGTCCTAAAGCATCTGTTGAGTGTTTAAAACTCTCACTTCCTAAAGACAGATGTATTACAGTCAAGATAAGTAATAGGGACTGTGTGTGTGTATGTGTGTGTGTGTGTGTGTTGAAGGTGATAGTGACAATAGTGACACTCTGGGTTTACTGGATATTAAAGGAAATGAATGTACATCCAAGTGAATGTAAGACAGAAGTGCCACGCATTTAAACATGATTTGAGTTCTCATTCTTAGGCAGTGATGCTTAATGGAAGCACTGAGTTCAGGTTTTAGGAAGAGGTTAGAGGTCAAGATTACATTATCCTAGGAAGGGGTTAGGGATCAAGATTACATTATCTGTCATTGGGATATGATTGGGAATGTGCGAAGAACCGCTCAGGTGACAACAAATGCTATGGTGTTGGGTTTGGCGGAAGTGCATTTGAGAGACAAGTTAAGGCTGGATGAGGGGACCCTAGGTCTTCTCTACTCTTCTGTTTGAATTTTATGGTATATACAATAGGGGCATAAAAGAGTTGAAACAGGAGGAGGACAAAAATCAACATGAACATCTTGTGCTTTTAGTATGCAAAACAGGCACTTAAAAATTCACCTTAAATGTTGATAACGGCCCCTTAAAGGAAGTGATAGGAAGCAAAAGAAGAAAAGGAGAGAAACTGAAGAAGTAGGAAGTAAAAAGCCTTGATCCTCTGCAGTTGTCCTGCAGAATGCTGTTTGTTTATTTGGGGCTGTGAGATTAGGTGTTCATGTCTTGTGTTTGAATGACTAATTTGGTAATACGCTATGTATAGGTCTTTTTTTTTCTTCTTCTTCTTTTTTTTTTTTTTTGTACCAGGGATTAAACTCAGAGGTGCTTAACCACTGAGCCACATTCGCAGCCCTCTATTTATTTATTTATTTATTTATTTATTATTTTGAGACAGTATCTAAGTTGCTTAAGGCCGTACTAAATTGCTGAGGGTGGCCTCAAACTTGTGATCCTCCTGCTTCAGCCTCCCAAGTTGCTGTGATTACAGGTGTGCACCATATTGCCGGGCTTGCATATAGGTCTTTTAATGTCTCTTATTCCTAATCCTTGAGAGGGGCTTGCTCTCTTGATTCCCTGTAGGACTGACATTGATGCCGTGGAGACCAGGTCTCAGTAAACTTGGAGTAGAGGAAAGAAGTCCTGTTGGATTGTCCCGCCCAGCTGAAGGGACCACTGTGAGTGGTCCCTTCTCTCCTCTACCTCTCTGTTCCATAAGACTTGCCTTAGAACTGCCTGTTTCCACTCCATCTTGCTTTGGGATGAAAGTCAACTCTGCTGTCTCTTACTCCAGATTCAAACACCCAAACCGTGGTTTTCAGAAACTCTGCTTCATTTTAAGGACAATGGGGAAACTTAGGCTTCCTTTGTGGCTTTAGGACCATGTTATTCTCAGACTTCCTAGGGATTTTATTTTGCTATATCCTGCTCTTGGGTGGTTTCTTAAAAACATTGTTTCAAGTCCATTTCTGGGCATCCTGACTGTTAGGCTGCACTGCATTTTGGTTAAGACCTGAGCCTCCTTTGTTAGGAAAGAAGTCAGCCAAGGGTATTGTGTGTGGGAGGGTGTGACCAACTCTCCAGGGCCTTATCTCTCTTGCTATCTGCTGAGCTCCCTAGCCTGCCTCTCTTAGGGCCTACTTCTTCCCCCATCGTCTGCACCCCTTCCAACATTTACTGCACTCTTTTCTCTGATAATTATTCGTATTTAAATATTTCAGCTTCAGTTCTCAGGATTCATATTCTGGTGGGCGAAGGGAAACACAGGTTTCCTACTCCTCTAGGTGACAAGTATTCCTGATAAGAGCATAAACCCTGCCTCCGGCTCCTGCTCCTCCCCCACCTTCAACCTTTATCAGCAGAGCTTCTGGGCTGCCTTGGTTGGAATTGTCCTGTTTCCCTTTTGGCGACATTCTGCAGAGCCTGTCACATTTACAGGCCCTTTGAGGGGAAATCTAAGTTACAATGGAGTAGGAACAGGAAAAGAGACCTGAAATAATCTTCCCATACTTTTGTTCATGATTTGGTGGCAGGGGGAGGGGTCTGAGATGCTTTTTGTGTCCAGGCTTTCTAGGGATGCTCACCAACACGCCACCATTAAGAGATACTTTACCCAACGCTAGAGTTGTAAGGGTCAAGGGGACGTTCCTGTGCTGTTGAACTGGGAGTATGCTTCACACAGGCAGGAAGCTCCTGACAGTTGTTCGGGTGCAGTGTGGGTCTGTAAGGGAGGAGTCTCCTTTTGTGCAACTTGAGATGGGACCATTCCACAGCAGGATCGGGACTGAACTCTTTAGGAGCAAATAGGAGAGAAAGGCCTGAACAGAACCAGATCTGAGTTTATCAACTCAGTTTCTCATTTTCCTAAAACCTAGCTAGCAATCTGCGGCCTCCCAGGTAGGTCGAATTCAGCAGGGTGAGGAAATGGAAAGAGAAGGCCTCCTTTGCACAGAAGCATGGTGCTGACCACCCCAGCAGCTACTTAATGCTTCTCTGGAACCCTAGTAACGCCTCGTTTCCTTCTGGTGCTGTTGACAGGTTCTCTGTCAGATGCACTTCTAGTTCCGGCCTGAATCTTGCCCCTTGCTCCTTAGTAGGTGCTGTCTTGTAGCTGCTATCAAGCTGTGACCTACCTGTAAGTGGCCGGGACCCAGGGCCTGGTCACCAGCCTGCTGGCACATACAGGAGGAATTCTTCAGCTGTAATTAGCTGTGAAAGCGATGGCCCCAGCCAGTGTCTGCGGGTGGATCTAATACGACTCATGTTGAACGATAGAGCCGGGGGGGGGGGGGAGTCAGAATTTGTTCCTTATGTCACTTGTTTGGAATCTCAAGTCCACTTAAGAGAAACATCTTATGGTTGTGAGGAATAGCGAAGTTGGTCCCTTATGTCATTTACTTGGAAGCAGACTCCCAGCTCCGCTTCCTCTACACTGGTCCAAGTGGCCTTCCTCTCTTCCTTGGCTAAAACAGCCTCCTAATAGATCTCCTGCCTCTGATAGGACTTCCATGCTCCCTGTTCCACCAGCCAATCCCATTGCCACACTGAGGATAAACTCTCATCTCTTCACTGAAGTAAAGGCCTGTGGTATGGGCAAGGGTGACCTCTTGGATCTCATTCTTGTAAGTCTTTCCCAATGACAGTCCTCTTTTCTTCTGTCCCTCTGATATGCTCATCATAGGGACTTTGTAACTCTCCTTTTGTCCTTGAATACCCCCCATGTGACCTTCACACTTACCAAGCCTTACTGGCTGTGGTCCTAATTCAGCTGTCACCTTCCCAATCCTACCCTTGCTCACTTTCCCATCACCAACTTATTTTCCTGCTAGATTCTGTCCCTACCACTAGAACGTGTGCTCTGTGGAAGTACAGACCTTGTGTACCTTACCTACGTGCAGGCGCTCAAAAATATGTGGGCAATAATGACGCTTCAGGACACTGAGGTTCCCAGACATTTCTTTTCCCCATTGTCTTTTCTGATCCACTTTTTAATATGAAGCAAAAAATGTGCAGAAGAAAAAGTTCAGTAAACAATTTGAATGGATAAGGGTTGGAGGGGTGGCACAGTGGTTACGGTCCTTGCCTGGCATGTGCGAGGACCTCAATTTGAACCCCATCACCATGTACACAACGAAGACTTGGAGCAACGAAACCAACATGAAAAACTAAATAAAATTGATTCCGTCTCTCTCTCTCTCTCATTGTCCCTCTCTTAAAAAAAAAAAATAATTTGAAGGGATGAATTTATTGGGGGTGGGGGAAGTTGAGTACATGAACCATAACTCAGTTCTTCTATCGTAATCCAAGGGTTGGGAAGTGGCAGAGCTTAGGTCCAGAGTTCTGTGGATGAGCCCACGCCAGTCCTGGAAGAAAAGATACACGGACGGACGATAATGACCTATGGAATGGCATTTGTACCAAATTGCTTATCACTTTGGTGTTTGTTAGAACATCTTATGTAATTTCAGAATTACTGAATCTGTCAGATCATTGAAGCAGAATATGCTTTGAATTTTAGAAGTTTAAAAAGAGATATTTAAAAATCATTTAGTCCGGAGCCCTCAACAGCCACAGGAGCTGGAGACCTTAAACCTGTAAATGCCAGGGCTGGAATCCAGGTCTTCTCTCCAGGGAGCCTGGACTCTTGCCAGACCTTGCATTTCCTCTGTTCCTTTCCTCTATTTCCACCTATGCTTGGAATGGAATCTTAGTCGTATTTTCACAGGACAAGTGGAAGCTTAGCATAGCCTTGAGGTGAACAGCTTCATTTCGTTCGTGTAGGTGATCATCCATCTGCCAAAATTTGTATTGCTATTTTTTTTTCTTTCTTCTTTTTCAGTCTGGGAGAAGGATTTATGACTTCACCATTTTCCTCCCTTCAAATCTGAGCCTTTTTAGGAATGATCCCGCCTCTGGGTGATGAAAAATATTTCCTGTTCTAATGAATAAAATGCAGGTCTCAAGTTTTCTGGATGCAAAAATGATCAACTTTTCATTTAATTCTACTTTTTTATTATGCAATATTTTTTACATAATAAATACAAGCTTTTTACAGCCATTGTAAAGAAAGTGCATCTGCACAGAGAGATCCCTCTAGTCCCTTCCTGTGCAGGGTAAAGGTGGTCAACTTTGGTTTTTGTTTTTCCGACACTTCCTTGTGTAGGTTGTGCTGGGATCTAACCCAGGTCTTCATGCACACCAGGCAAGCACTGTACCACTGAGCCACTGCTCCAGCCCCTTAAAGTGATCAACTTTTAATGGCTGATTGGAAGGACCTTTTAAATGATCCTCTAGAAGGAAGCATTCACCAGCACAGACATGTCCAAAACCGTGTTTCTTTATATCCAGGTGGATTCCATCTTTAGACAGAACCCTAGAAAGGATTTGCAGCTGCCCATCCTGTTAGTACTCATTGCTAAAGCTTGTTCTAAAAGTCTGTTTGGGGTGAGTTTTTGTAATCTGATATGAATTTAGATTGTTATAGTGCGCTGTTCTTTTGTGTTTTGATAGAACAAATCCTCATTTGATCTTGTGCTTCTTTAATGGGTCAGTTTTGACTTCTATTCCTTTCATACTTTACAAAGGGCAGTTTGTCCTCTTTGTTCCTTCATGACCCAACACTTGGGGAACATTTCAGTGTCATAGTCTTATTTTTCTTTTTATCAGTGCCTATTTTCATCCTGGTTGCTTGTTTAATATTTGGGATGAAACGAGTGTGAGTTGATGTTGCCCTTACATCCCTGCTTGTGATTTATAATTCATACCTGCAAAAGATTTACCGACCTCGCTGATAATCCTTCCCAACAAAAGATGAACACACTTTTAAGTCATCAGTGTAAGTCAGATGCACTTGAAAGGGACAAAGTATTCACCTGCAAGCACTTTTGGCATTTTGCCCTTTCCCATGAATTCAAGCTGATGACAGTGCTGAGGTCCCGCAGAACGTCTCAGAGCCCCCAAGGGTGGGACCAGCCCAACTTGCCTTACAGTTAGGAGCACCTAGAGACCAGCCCTTTGTGTTCTGTGAGAGGGAATCAGATGAAGGCAAGAAAATCACCCTGTGCCATGGAGTTTAGGCCCCTGAATTTGTGCCTCCCCTCCCTGCTCTTCTGTGCATGTGGTCCTGTTTAAAGCTCACTCAGGTAAGCCTCCTCCAGCTGCTAGGTCATCCTTGTCAAGGTGGGAGTAGATGAGCAATTTGTCATCACACTGCATATTTCTGCCAGCAATTTAAACTGATTTCTGGGGACAACAATCCATCAAGCTGATGAGTTCAGAATGCATTAAATGAATTTTCAAACCCCCCAGCTTGTAGGAGTGTAACTGAGTCAGTGGGAGAGAGGGTGGGTTGGTGCTAGTGGTTTTCAAATAATAGCAAAATCATCAGTGCTATCCCAGGTATTTAGGCTGCTGGTCTTTACTCTGATCCCTGGGACTGTGTCTGTTCTGCACCGAAAACAGACAGTGCAAATTCCCCATAAATTTCACTTGGTCTAGACTAGGTCTCTTCAGGGAGCCCTGGAGAATTTTCATTTTGTTCTCTTCAGACATAAGCAATGTTGGAAAGGTCCAACACGTATAATTGTTGGCAGATAGTTATATAAAAATCTCTAATCCAGTACATGCAATACCAAAAACAGATGTTTAGCCTGATCATATCTCTTAAATATAAATCACTTCAAAACAAAAACATGTAAACACAGACTTTGAAAATTCCCTTTCAAAAAATTCTCAATACATTAATTTTTGATTAGCAAATGGTGATGGGACCCATGATTAAAAATCTTAGCAGAGGACTCTAAAGGCCGAGGTAGGAGAACCATAAATTCAAGGCAAGCCTTAACAGTTTAGAGAGACAATATCTCAAAATGAAAAATAAAAATAAAAGGACTGAAGATATAAGCTTAGTGGTAAGCATCCCTGGGATTAAACCCTAGTCCAAAAAATAAAGTCTCTGCAGAGAATTGGAGACCATTGCTAATAAACGCAATCCCACTGAAGGAGTTCAGTCCTATAAAGCTTTTTCTTCTTAGATCCTCAGACCTCATCAGTATAAGATAAAGGAAGAGGGGTCCTAAGCAGTTATTACTCCAGTCCTTTCAGCTGCATAAATCATGGCTGGGTACTACGCAGACTCTAAAGTAGTTTGGGTGACAATGACTAGCAATGCTGCTGGAGCTAATCAAATGATAATAATAATTATTATTATTTTTAAAGAGAGAGGGACAGAGAGAGAGAGAGAGAGAGAGAGAATCAATTTTTATTGAGTTTTTCACATGGCTTTCTTTGCTCTGACACTTAGTTGTGTACGTGGGTGCTGGGGGGGTTCGAACCCGTGTACTTGGCGCATGCCAGGCAAGTGCCGTTACTGCTGAGCCACCGCTCCAGCCCCTCAAATAATTATTTAACACATGTTTCTCCTGGTCTGACCCTGGCTCCAAGTCATACTTCATTCTTCCCCAGTTTTCTTTGCAACCTTTACTTTTAAATTGATAGAAAAATTGAGTCAGTATAGGAGAAACGTAAAGTTAACGAGAGAACCACTTCTGTCTCTCATTGGGCTGAGATCGCCCTTAAAAAGAAGGTTCTTGTCTAACTCAGTTTGATAAACACCTCCAGTGCCCACCACAATCAATCAGCAATCAATAACTACTATTTTAGTTCCTGGTGGGAGCCAGCTTTCTGGCTTAACTCTTTCTTTGGGTGATACTCAGAAGTCCTATTATTTCAGGTGGGTTTTCTACTCCATTCCTTTTACAACAGACTACCTGGATTAGATGCGTAGAGAGGGTCCCCACAAAAGTCTAGAGGCACCTCTGCCGGGCAGCACCTTTTCAGATGTGAGCGTGAGGCATTTTCCAGTGCTCAGTTAAAGGAGGCAGTTTCACACCATCTCAGCCTCTTAGCTCTTGGTATGTGCTCACTAAAGAGTCACTCTTGTTATTACTGTTGCCTTTCTTATGCAAAGACTTAATAAATGTTTGCTAATACAGGAGCCACCCAATGGATGAGCGGTATACACCTAGTAATGGAAGAAACTTACCAATGCTAATCCTCGTAGATCCTCGCAGGAGTGTGAGGAGTGGCCGAAAAGAACTGCTGCTTCCTCTGTTCAGCGCTCTGACCTGTTATTTGCCACCAGAGGAAATGTAATGAGCTGCTAGTCTTTTACGTACCCAAAATATCAAAGTGTGAGGAAGACAATAGCGACTCATCAAAAAGCCGGATACTCTGGGAAATGTCAGGGGCAATCAAGTTCAAGTTCACTGTCAGTGGCTCCTGATTTGCATGCCACAGCTGGAAGGGATGTGCTGGTGCTGCAGGATTGATAGCTGATGTGGAAGCACTTACTTAAATCTTTCAAAAGTGTTTCCAGATAGTTTCAGTAATTTTATATTTAAATCCAAGGCAAAGATCAATTTAAAAAAGAAAAGATTAGACATTTCCTACATTTAGCTCGTTGTGAAGATTTGGGTGCCCTGATTCTTCTTTGCCTTGTGGTCATTTGTGATTTTCTGTTTCCATTCATTTCCTTCACTTCAGCAATATTAGTGGAACAGATGTTTTCCCCCTTTACCTGACCTCCAGTGATTACAGAGCCACTCAGTTAAGTTGTGCTCAGTCTACTCAAATGCATATCCTAGATAGGATCAATAAGTTGAGAAAAATCAAATTAATATTTCTTAATCTCACAGTTTACCAAAGAAGGTCATAATCATTGCTAATATGAAATTTTAGAAAAACTTCATATTAATAAAAGGGGAAAAATTCCATAATATCTGTATAATTCGCAGTATTAGAATATTTCCCTGAATTGTTTTTCAAGGCAATATTGAGATCCAGAATCTGGATTGCTTATATAGCAAATTTTCAATATCCTAAATGGGAGAATTGGAATAGGATTAGAGTAGGAATAAGGGATCATCATTTAGTATAAAACATGCATTAAAAAAAGCTTATTGTGGTTACAGGTTGATGTAGCTGCCCTCTATTATAAAGTTGTCACCTCTTGTCAAAGTGATTTAATTTATTCATTTGTTTCGAACAATGCTCTATTGAGATTTGTTAATTTTTCATCGCTCCCTCCTTAGAGAAAACTGCAGTGAATGTACCCAGGTAACTTAAGTTCAGACCTGAGAGTCACTTCTGGCCCTTAGCACTGCTGCCTTACGACTTTCAAAGGTACCCAAGCCCCTCCCTTCTGAGTAAATGGGAAGTCTCGCTGCCTTGGTAGGTGGCCCCGATGAGAGAACCCCAGGTTTATCAAAAAAGAAGATTAGAGTTAAAAGATTGGAGCCAGTAATCTCTATCTCAGTCACCTCCGCATGTGATGGGGCAGGGCTGCTTTTAAGCCAAATTTCTGACAATGGAGTCAGGTCTTGTAAATGGGCTGAAAATTTGCTTCTCTTTGGTGTTTAGTTGAACCTCTCTATTTTTCAAGCTCCCTCTCTCCAAATTCACCAAAGAGAAAAAGCTCCTCAAATAATTAGACGGTCAAGATGGGGACATAAGAAGTTACCTCTCCATTGCGTTCTTTTTCTATGGAGTTGACTTAAATGCAGAAAGCTTTATGTGGATTAGCTTCTAGAGGATTTACTGCACCTTATGCGAAAACCACGTACATCTGACATTTTAGAATTACCCACCTATTTATGGGATTACGCTGCATTCTGTTCGTGAAAGAGCAAGGCAATTTTCAGCACGATTTTTTTTTTCTGTCATTTTTTCCCCTCTTGTCTGTTTTCCTGACAGCTTGCAGCAAGGTAAGAAGGGAAATAATGGGAAGAGATGGAGGGTAGAAAATAGAATCAGGGCTTGCTGGAGGAGGTTTCCACCATACATTTATGGTGGACGAGAAACCATAAAAACCCAACCTGATAGCTTATTTAATTTTAAAAATTTGTGTACATTTTTTAAATATTTTTTTTGTTTACCTAACACTTATCTTACTTGTGGCTACTGAATAAGATGCAGATGCTGTAAATCTGAGGTCAGTCTTGGGTTTTCTACCTTTTGTTAATAAGGGGAAATATGACAATAATGGATAAGTTATCCCACAGGGTTTTGGAAACTACGTGCTCTCTTATGTAAAAACAAAAAAATTCGAAAGAATTTAAGTAGGTAGATTGTCCTTACCTCTTGAAGCCAGTTATGCTGGTCGTAATAAGTAGTAACAAGTGACCCTTTTGGTGCATGGCTAACAAACAACGCAGTGGGGTTCATCTCTGTGTGTCTGTTTCACTTCATCATGACATCAGCCCTGTGGGTGAGAATGTTGAAGTCCAAGGAAGCTAAATCATTTGCTTCTGTTCGCACATCTAATAAATAGCAGGGCTAAGTCCCAAATTCAGGTCTCCAGAGCTCCAGGTCTAAAACCAGGCCATTCCCATATGTCCAGACCACTCTTGGTATAAAATACTGTGTGGTTTAAAAGCAAATCAGACTGGAGTGGTGGCTCAGTGGTTATGGCGCTTGCCAGGCATGCAATAGTACGTGAGTTCAAACCCCAGCACCACATACTCAATGAAGACTTGGAACAACGAAAGGCACACGAAAAATTAAATAAAATTG